>JBBPRE010000040.1:0-21582 GCA_038092935.1 Boletus roseobadius
TGCAGAACATGTGTCACATCAGCAGACACCGCCATCTGGCTAACAGGTTCCCAGAACTACCCTATGTAGGTATTGACTAATTTGAAATTAAGATATTTATTGACAGGTTCTATTGGAGGTGGGTGGGATAAGGGAAACATAGGCTAATTAGGCTGCCATTCTCAGGGTATTATGGCAGCCTAATAAGCCCTAGATTACGTGAGGTTGAGGTGGGTGTTTTTCTCTATGAGCTCAATGAGTCTGCCATCATCATATGCAGCAAGGGTTTGATATGTCTTGAACTTCATGATGACCATATACATGGTGGAGTCTCCTTGCTTAATGGAGGTAAGTGTGTTGTGGTTCCAGTCTTTTTCTGTGGAGAACCAGAAGTGTATTTCAACCAATTTTACAAAGTTTGCCTAGCACAAATCATAGTTTCCTTGTTTAATTGGGCATACATGAACACACCCACTTCTTCACCAGTGATGTGAGAGAGCACAGCTCTAATACTGCTAAGATCCAATTGTTATGTTTGACCTGGATAGATGTGAACATAGCCTTTTGAGTAGATGTGAAGATCAAGGAGGTCACAATAGGTGACAGACCTAGGAGAGGGGTCCTGTGGAGTAAGGAGGTAGGGGTTGGAATGTTAGGGAATAGAATTCAAAGTCCTAAATGTGATGAGGACTAGGAGGGTAGGGGCAAGGATTGAAAGGATGAGGGGCAATGGGAAGAGAGACTAAAGGATCTAGGAGTCTGGAGATACAAAGAGGGGGCAATGGGATTGAGAGGCACCAGAAGGTCACAAAGGTGATAAGAATGATGGAAACTAAGTAGGCCAGGAGGGCTAGGAAAGCTAGGAAAGCCAGGGTGGTGAGGAAGGTGAGGAGATGCCAGATGAGCAATGAGGAGATAGGAAAACAAGGGGAGTGAGGGAATAAGGAAACAAGGGAACAAGGGGATAAGGTGACAAGAAGACAAGGGGACAAGGGGACAAGGGGACAAGGGAACAAGGGAACAAGGGAACAAGAGGATAGGGTGACAAGAAGACAAGAAGACAAGGGGACAAGGGGACAAGGGGACAAGGTGGTGAGGAGACAAGTCAGAGGTTCTTAGGGGCTTTCCATGAAGCCAGGAGTTCAATGAGCAAGATGGGTATATTGCCAGGATGAAAGTACAAAGGTCAAGGCAAGGATTAAAAAGTGAAAGGAAAGCCACAGGTAAGGCTGAAAGCCAGGGTATGAAAGGCAAAGATGATGGTCAAAGAATGAAAGGAAGACTAGAATGGAGAACAAGTATGATATTGCAGAGTTTAAGTAGTGTCACCACAATGAGGGCAAGGGTGAGGAATTGCCACTAGGGCAAAGGGGAATATAATAAGGCAGGGCAAAGGGGAAAATAACAGGGTAAAGGGCTGTAATATGACTGGATGGTCATTGACAGGAGCAAAGGGGGTACAATAGACAGGGATATATAAATGTACCATGTATTCAAAGGAAGTGATTGGAGATCAAGGGTTAATCAAAGAGAGAGAGAAGGAAATCTTGCTGTTATAGGGAACAGTGGAGTGATTGCTTGAAGAGGCAGGTCACAGGTGAATGGTCAAGGATGGAAGATGAAGATGTAAGGCAAAGCAAGAAGAAGGGGAAAGGCAAAGAGGAAAGGACAAGGGGACTGGGTGAGGTTGACTAGTCAATGGAAAAGACTAGTGTGAATGTCTAATGCATAGCTGAGATAGTTAGGAACTCAATGAGGCAAAGCAAAGGGAAAATGAAAATGAAAATGATGAATCATAACACCAATAGGGTAGTCTGGTTTACCTTGTGCCACATCTGGACATAAGTCTACCATTTTTCAAACTTGTTCTCACAGGTGCCATCATAGGACCCTGGGTCTGTGAAAATCCTTGGTATTTTTGTCTCTGCAGGAGCCAATGTCCTTGAGCTCAAAGCCTGTGGCTGAGCAAGTACTTGTGCCTCCAGCTGATCATCATATTGCTAAAGCATGATGTTAAGGAGGGAGACTGCATGTAGCCTTTGTTCTTATGCCTTGAGGAAGAAGCAGAGTTTATTTGCTAGTTAGCCCCAGATGCCAGCAGAACCTTCTGCAGTTGTAAGTGCTGTGGCAAGTCCAGTGGGAAGGAAAGTTATTGTATAGGAAAAGCAGAACTACTGCATGTAGCATGTAATGATAAATGAGGTCTCATGACCTTTATTATGTAAGCGTCATCTGGGTGTGGTTCTCCACTATATAATCTCCTGATTCTAGTGCAAACTACTCTCTTCTTTTTTTTAGATATTTCCTCAGATACTGTTGCTGACCTCAACTCAAATAATAACTTGGGATGCTTTACACTCAAAAAGACTTAGAGTAAACAATAAACATTGAGAGGGAATTCCAACAAGAACTCAACTAAAGTTCTTGGAACATTTGAAAGCTGCTTGAATGACAATCCTAGGTGTTCAAGTTGCTACTTTGTCAAATATCTATGCTAGTAAATCTCCTATCTATTAATCTAAATTATAGCTGAATGAGGTCTCCAGTTGATTTGAAGCTTGGCTGAGTTTCTAAATCTGTGCTTGATTCCATTCAAACCCCTAACTCCTCTAGTGAAATCCTAGCAGATGCAAGACTTCACTCACTTAACCACAGAGAAATCTTCTTGCCTATTAGCATTGCCCCTATATGCCACCATCATGTGAAAATGAAGGCAAAGGCATTGCTTGATAGTGGAGCTAATATTATCTATATTGATCAATCCTATGTGAAGTGAATCAAACTCCCACTCCTATCTCTACTGAATCCAATCCCAGTACACAACATTGACAGAATATGTAATGCCACCAGACCTACTGAAATGACCAACATTCACAAATGGTGCTAGCCCAAGAGGACAATTGAAAGTAGCCAAGTAGCTGCAGAGGAGTGTTGGGAAATCTTCAAGAGAACAAGACTGAGGTCCTCTGGAGGGCAACTTTGGCCTTACATATATACTGGTTGGGGATTTGTACATGTATATACTAGATCCAATGATATACTATGCTATAGGGAATCAAAATGAGTCATGATGAGTTGGTAGAAGTCATGGGGAGTCATACAGGTTAGGGGCATATTACATATGTATGTCATATCTAATCATAGTGAATCAGTGTGAGTTGAAGGGAGTCATGAGGCAAATATGAGGTGGCCATGAGTCATAGCAAGTCCTTGTAAGTTACCAATCATAGAATGGATCCAGCAGAGTGTAGGCATAAGGGGCAAGAAAGGGCAAGTCTCAAATAGAGTCCTGGATTTGAGCATTTAGTGAGCTCAGGTGATAGGGGCTAATAGATAGGGGCTAAATGCGAAAGTTGCTCTAGAAAATCCAGAAAAATAGATAAAAATATGGGAAAAAAAATTTAAAAAAATAGGGTTTGCAGCACCTATCACATACCATGTGGAAATAGTCATTGAATTTCAGGGATATTGTAAGAATGTCACAGCAGAAGTAACCAATCTAGGAAAAAAAAACATGATTCTTGGTTACATGTGGCTAAAGCTTCACAATTCCAACCTAGACTGGACTATTGGAAAGTCCAAATGACTAGATGTCCATGGACATGCCAAACCTTATAGTGCAAAGCCCCTTTCTCTCATCAGCTCAAGTCAGTAGAACAGGATTCATGCTATAGATCTGAAAGAAACATTCCAACCTCAGAAAAGACACTTGATTGCCCTTTCACCTGAAGAACAGAAGGAAGTATCCAACTTTATAGATGAAGAAAGGATAGCTCCTGTGGATCCTCATCATTTTTGGAAAGCCTCAAAACATTATTTATGTGATGATCTTGCACACCAACTCACTTGCACCTTTTATATTGTTGAATCCAATCAAGAACAAATCCATGACTATGGATTGCATCTTATTGATCAAGAACTTAAAAGACATGGCAAAAGCTTGCAGGACTTTCCTACCATGCCTAGACCTCCGAATGACTGGGGTTGTCATAGAGAAAACCAGCTCATTTTTGAGCAAAGGAACTACAACAGAGAGGAGTAGCAAGAACATATTGACAGTTCACAGTGGTGGTGGATGTGGAAAGATCTATCTGGCCAAATTCATTGCTGCTGGTGTTCATGCAAGAGACCTTTGTGTGGTTTCTACTGGTCTTGCAACTCTTCTTTTTCTTAGTGGTTGCACTGCCCATTCATGCTTCAAGATTCCTATTCCCTACCATGAACAAAGTATATGCAGCATAAAAAAGAATGATGTCATTCACAAACTTTTGAAAAAGACCTCTCTTGTCATTTGGGATGAGGCAGTCTCTTAGTATGATTTCATTGTGGAAACTGTAGATCACACTCTTTATGACTTGCTGGATCAGCCTAATTGTCCATTTGGAGAAATTACCATTTAGAATTATTTGATGGAGATTTCAGGCAAACTCTTCCTGTTATTCTACATGGCTCAAGAGAAGAAATTGTCCCAGCCACTCTTTGGCCAAGGATGAATATTCACTATCTTCACCAAAACATGTGTTTAGGTAAAGATCCAGAATCTGATGAATGGGCACAGCAACTTCTACAAATAGATGTAATGGATGGAGATGTGATTCTTCCTGAACACATGCATTGTTGTGACACTATGGCATTTCTCATAAATCCACTATACTCTCAGTTCCTTGTCCAAAACCAGCACCTTCCTGATCAATATTTTCTGGACTATACCATTCTCAGTTTCTGGAATAAACAAGTCCATGAAGTCAATGCCACCATTCAAGGCTCTGTTGCACCCCAGGAAAAAATCACATATTCCAGTGCAGACTATGTGGTAGAGTGGGAGTATGCATATATCCAACCAGAAGTTCTCAACACTTTTAATCCCTTTGAATTTCCCCTTCACAAGCTGGAGCTTAAAATTGGTGCACCACTCATGCTTCTATGCAATCTGGATCCTATGAATGGCCTCTGCAATAGTGCACACTTGAGGCTGCTTAGGTTTACTCATTGCATTCTGGAGTGTAGAGTGTTGGGTGGAGATAAGATAATGCAAACTTTATTCCTTACATGGCTCTTGACTCTGGTCTTCAAGATTCTTTCATTCCTTTTCATCACCTGCAATTTCCTGTCCATCTATCATATGCCATGACAATCAACAAGTCACAAGGTCAAGCAGTCAAGCATATTGGATTGAATTTGAGCTCTTCTGTTTTCTCTTATGGACAACTTTATATGGCTTTATCACATTGTACTTATGTCAGAAACATTAAAATCCTTTTTACCCATGGTCAAGAAAATACCAAAGCTAGTATTGTAGTTTGGACTGAAGTATTTAAAAACTTGGATATTTGATATATAGATATCTTTTTGGTTTGTTATACTGCATAGACTTTTTGGGCTTAAAATTTACTACAATAAACACAGTTTAGTAGACTGGGAATAGCATTTTCAAAACAAAACTAGGATGAGCATTTCAAGCCTAGAATACTATGAAATACCAATTCCTAAGGCCCCAAAATAAGCACCTTTAAACAGAACTGGAATGAGCATCTACCCCCCTTGGATCAAACACCCAAGTATAAGCACTGCACCAAAAAGTGAGCCTATGGCTTAAAAAAAATAGTATAAAGCCTTGCACTTCAAAAGTGGGATGAAGCCTTAACCTCCCTTTTGGGCCAAAGACCCAAATGCTAGCCATTAGCCAGTAGCCTATGTATACATGGGCGAAACTAGAAGAAGATATTGAAAAACAATTCCACCTTACTATCCATTCAGATTGGGCTCTACAGAAACTGAAGCTCTCAAGCAAGGAAGCATGAGAATGTGTGATTTCATCAACTCATTCCAGAAACTTGGTGACCTGCATGAAACTGGTTTCATGCATAGTTAGAAAAGCTACCATGTGAGAATGGATATTCCTACCCCTTGAAGATGTTAGAATTCTTAGATAACATAGGGCCAGATAACCCTTAGTATGACCTACCTTCTTCTCTTTTTATTGGAATATTTCACCAAAAGAATAAGGAGATATAAATAGTTTTATTCAACCACAACTCTACTACTACTACTATTAGTACATAACTATATAAAACTGTAATACTACATATGTAGCTAAGTGCCAGTGAGAGAGAATACCCCTGAACCATGCCCTGCACAGCATTGCACAGCATGATTTACTATGACTCATTCTGACTCAGCCACAGTTGCTAGGTGACAGCCTAATTATAAAGCACATAATTTTGGCTTAATAATCTTTGCCTTGGTATTTGTTAGAAATCTCTTGGCATTTGTAAGCTGATTTGTAAGCAGCCAAGACTCCTGATTGGCTAGCACAGCCCCCTGTATTCACATTTGAAAGGAGAGCTTTCCAGGCCATTCAGAGAGCAGACAACCCAAGTCTCACCCAACTCACATATCTCAGACAAAGTCTAAAGGACAATAGGTCTGAGGGGACAAGAGAGTGTCTTTATCCTGTCATTTGTCTCATAAAACATAACTTGGAGATTCCTCCACAGGCACAGAACCTAGTGCAGGAACATTTCCACAATTTATTTCTGATAGTTACATTGTTAGGAGTAAAGACTTGTACCTATAAAGAACAAGTGAAATAGGACACTTTTAGGGAGAAAACCCTAAACAGGGCAACTAAAAGGAACAGATCCCCAACAGCCTAATCTTTCTGCTATCTCTACTGACTATCCACCTAAGAGGATAAGTGATAGTACAGTTTGATTCACCTGATTTAGCTTTTTTTTAGTTGCACAATAAGATTGTGTTGTGAAAACCTATCTGAGTGAACTAAGTGAACTATTACTGAATTCCAGCTAATTCTGGAACATCTTTACATCTTTACAATTTAATATATCTTCAGATTAGTACCCCACAAAGCTACTAACTTCCTTTTTAGGATATGCTTTCAATCAAGCCCTAATCCAACCATTAAAAGCTAGCAACCTTACAAGTATTGACTAGTACATTTCTTAGTGTGAACCACTGAGCACACAATCTTAATTTCAGACCATTAGTAAAGTGTTTCTTCAAGAAACCAATCTATAAATGATTGTTGAGGATTGATGAACAATCCACATAACTGACTACACTAAGTTTTTCACCAACTCATTACTAGTAGATCTAGATAGTGTTTCATCTGTGGAAGGAAAATCAGTGGTTTGGGAAACAAGTACTTTAGTTTCATTGCATTTGCCTATAAAGAAGACATTGGAAAAGAAGCTGATATCAGAGAAACCCACATTATAAATATCCTTGAAGGAAATATGAATCCAGAAGTATGCAATCAAGTGATCAGAGAAGGAAAGTGCACCCACAGTGATCTAGGCACCTACTTCAAAGCAATCAGAGCTGCCAGAGAAACACTTGAAACTATGAATTTCCTCAAAAGGAAAAAATGATTCACACTGCATCAGTTTTTCCATAGCAATACCCCATCCAGACCATCCTGTGACCCTAATGCCATTGATGTAGATGCAGTACATGTGCATTGGAATAATGAAGAAGAAGAACACATTGATACATTTGCTTGTAATGGAAAGCAGCCAAAGAAACACTTCACTGGATGCTACAACTGTGGAGGTAAAGTCCATCGAGGCAAAGATTGTAAGAAACCCTCCACCTGATGCTGTGGATGCAATTGATCTCAAGCAGATTATAAGAAGATCTGCTCTAAATACTTCAAGATTCACACCATAGATGATGAAACTCCTAAGATAAGGGAAAAGCCAATGTGGCTTGAACAATCTGGATGTTCAAGTTACTGCTTTGTTGATTGTATGTACTAGTAAATCTCCTATCAATCTACATTATAGCCAAATGGGATCTTCAATTGATTTGGAGCTTGGCTGAGGCTCTAAATTGGTGCTTGATTTCATTCAAACCCCTAAATCCTCTAGTGAAATTGCAGCAGATGTGAGACTCCACTTGTTGTGGATTTCTTTCCTTTCTATCCTTCTAACTATGCTCTTGCCAATTCATCTTCTCATACACAAGAGGGCTTTGCCCTTATGGTGTTGACCTTGCAATATGCTACTTTTACAGACAATCTTCCTGATATGGATGAATAACCTTTTCTAGGCAGTTCTCTCATACTGCCTTGTATTCCCCTCAACCCAGATGGTCTGTGCACACTCTTATTTAGCTGGTCTGTGTGCCATTCCCAGTAGTATAAATACTTTGCCTTTGTACTAGGATTCTGTATCTAGTTCTATGCAACCTATTGCCTAGAGCCTGGTCATTCTGCAAGTGATTAATCTAAGGGTTAGTCATAGTAAGACCCAAGGACTTCTAAGTGTCTCTGCACTACACTTGAGTGTGCGCTTCAACTAGGTTCTACACATCAGTGTAACACCACTCACTTAACCACAGAGAAATCATCTTGTTGATTAGCATCACCCCTATATGCCACCATCATAAGAAAATGAAGGCTAAGGCATAGCTTAACAGTGGAGCTAACACTATCTATATTGATCAATCCTATGCAAAATGTAAATGTATCAAACACTCACTTCTATCTCTACTGAATCTAATCCTGGTATACAACATTGACAAAACATGTAATGCCACTGGATCCATCACACACTATGTGGAAATAGTCAATGAATTTCAGGGACACTGTGAGAAAGTTACAGCAGAAGTGACCAATCTAGGAAAAAATGAGATGATTCTTGGTTACACATGGCTGAAGTTACACAATCCTGATATAGACTGGACTACTGGAAAGGTCCAAATGACTAGATGTCCATGGACATGCCAAACCTTGCAGGATAAAGCCCCTTTCTTGCATCAACTTGAGTCAGAAGAGCAGAACTCACTTAATTTTATTCATGCTATGGGAAAATAGATCCTAACTAATCTGGAATCTGAGAATCTCATATCAAAAGTATATTATGGGTACATAAATGTTTTCTCTAATCTGAAAGGATGCCACTATAGATCTGAAAGAATCATTTCAACCAAAGAAAGGACACTTGATTCTCCTTTCTCCTAAAGAAAAAAAGCAAGCATCTGACTTCATAGATGATCAGCTGAAGAAAGGATATATCAGACCTTCTAAATTCCCACAAATATCACCAGTATTCTTTGTCCCAAAGAATAATGGACATAAACATATGATATAGGATTATCATTATCTAAACAAGCACACAGTCAAAAAGAACTATCCATTACCCTTGATTTTACAGCTTGTAGACAAACTTGAAGGATCTAAGTGGTTTACAAAGATAGATCCTCACTTGGAATACAACAATGTGTACATACATCATAGAAGGCAATAAATGGAAACCACCCTTCATATGTCATTGAGGCACTTTTGAACCTATTATAATGTATGCTGGCTTATGCAATTCCCCCACCACATTCCAAACAATGATGAATGACATCTTTTCTGACATGTCCGATGTAATGGTTGTCCATATTGATGACTTAATGATCTTTATGAAAACCAATGACATCAAAGAGCATGAATGAATCATAGAGAAAGTATTGAAATGCCTACAGGAACACAATCTATTTGCAAAACCAGAGAAATGCACCTTTAGTGTCCAAGAAGCAGAATTCCTTGGCATGATAGTCTCTAGAGAGGGAATAAAGATGAATGACATGAAATCAAAGCCATTAAGGAATGGCCAACCCCTAAAATAGTAAAAGGTGTCCACATTTTCCTGGGTCTAGCAAATTTCTATAGAAGATTTATCCAAAAATACACACAAGTAGCAAGACCCTTGAATGATCTTACCAAAAAGGATACACCCTTCAAATGACAGAGGCATAACAAATAGTGTTTGACACACTCAGACATCAATTCACTACTTTCTATAACATAGCATATTGTTAGATCTAGCATACACATGTACAAATCTCTAGATAGTATATAAGGTCAAAGTCGCCCTCCAAAGGACCTTGGTCTTGTCCTCTTGGAGATTTTCCAACTCTCCTCTGCAGCCATTTGACTACTTTCAATTGTTCTTCTAAGCTTGCACTTCATAGTAAGTGTTGGTTGTTTCACTTCATTGCTGGACTTTACACATGGCACATTTTGCACAGCCAACCCTGGGTAATCAATCATGACAAATTACATTCCATCCTAGAAAATGCCTCCAGACTAGTCCCCATCTCTTCCAAGCATCCAAAACAGCTCCCTTTCAAATGCAATATATTCATACTTTTTCTCACCTATATTGACCTTCAGTCCCCTCACAATGCAGTAATCTTCACTTGCATTGTCATTACCTTTTACTCTATTTCTCACCTCAGAGAGTTTATCATCCCAGCATCCAAAAAAATTTCCTGGCTTTCCCACATCATGCCATTGCACATCTTGCAAGTACAAGACCACAATGGTCTGAAAGTCCTAGCTCTCCATCTTCCCAAAACTGTTGTGAGATGACTTGAACAAACACCAGCAGGACTCAACAAGACTTTACACCAAAAGCTAATACCACAGCAAATAGATGAAAGCAAAGAAGATAAGAGATAAATCTAGATCAAATAAAAAGTAAAGCAAGAGTAGTCAATAGGTGAGTAGTGGAGTCAGGTGTCTTCAGTAGCTTGCAAGGACATGGGTCACAAGTACATCAGGAGAAAGGAGAATAGAGTCAGAGGCAAAGGACTTGATGACTGGGTCAAAGTTGATATCTTGAACTTACTGATCTTCTACAATAACCATAGGAATTGAAGGAAGGAAATAGTGTATCAGCCTTCTTTAATCATCTCACAGGGACATAGGCTGCAAGAGACAAATGGATTAGACTGAGGGTACCTCAGTCAACTGCAACTACTTATAAGTTACAAGAGTGTACACAGACTATAGGGTCCATGGGAACATCTACTAAATAAGGAGAGATGAAAGAAGAGAGTGTAAGAGAGAAAGAGTGATGGTGAGAAGTCCAAGGAGGCTTCTGAGAATAACTACTAAGTATGGTTAAATAAGAGAAGTGTTTGTGGGAGAAGGGAATATAACTATATATGGATAAATGAAGGAATGGAAAGGAAGTGCTTTGTGGAATAGGGGTGGAAGAGAGGAAGATGCAGCTATAGATAAATGAAGAGGTCATAATTAAGATGGGATTTGATCTTTGGATCTGAGATGACAATCAAGATCTTTAGATGGGATCTCTTAGAATGTAGTAACATAAGGAGAGTGGTAATGTTCATAGGAATATAGTTTGGGGTTTGTAAATAAAGAAGAAACAGAGTTTAAAGATAGGACAGAAATTAAGAAGAACATGTGTGCATCATGTTTGTCTAGATCATGGGTCACATGTAGTTTCCCAGGATCACATGCACAGTATCACATGACTTGAAGAATGAAAGATGTAAAGTAGGTGCATGAGTATGCTAAGTTAAAAGGTAGAATGTTCATAATGAAGTTAAGTTAAAGGTTGTAGTGTCCAATGTAGTGTCTTAAGTTAAAGTTTTGAAAAAGTAATAAAATGTTTGCCCAATAGAGAAGACACACAATGTGTTCCCATCCCACATCTCACCAATCTGGTATCATGGCTTGACAACCATTTATGCATCAATGCATCTGGTTCCAACAATCATCTTTTTGTATGGAGGCATTCCAAAGGCATAATGCCCACTGACCAAAACCAAGGTAATGAATCAGATCAGAGACATCATCCATCATTTCAATTTATCTGACCTCAAGGATCATAGCCTACACATTGGAGGCACCCTGCATTGTTTACTCCAGTGAACCCTCTTCAACATTGTGAAAACAATGGGGCATTTGTCTGGCCCCTCCTTCATGCTGTACCTGAGATGGCATGCTTTAATACTGGCACCATACCTTCATGAACAGCACCACATGGTGGAACAACTCAATTGGTTTAGCATGCCACCAGTGTGCTAAAGGTAAGCCTTTTCTTCATTTTGGGCAGAGCTTCACTGCATGCATTACAAGCCCCTTTTGCATGGGAATGCAGCTCACTCTTGCAGCCAGAACAGTATTTTGGGCTGGAAAGCCCTTCAGGCTTTTGCCTATATCATTTCTGTCATAACCTTCCTAGGTTAATTCAGGCCTTACCACCACTGTCATATGAGGTAAATGCCTCAGTGAAGGCTTTGAAGACTGTCAGAAGACTTAGCATTGTTTTCAATGGCTGGATCTGCTATCCTCCAGTACCATCCCTTAGAGAAGCCTTTTCCTCTCCCCTTGCTCATCTTGGTGAGGAGCATCAATACTCTTGTGCAATCATTATAGAAGTGTGTGTTCATTTCAAAATCAGTCTCCATGGCCAGCAGCCATCTAGTGGTATCATCAGGATATCAGAAGAAGAAGTCATCTAAGAGTCCTGCTTTGATCTCTGATTGGTGTTTGTTGACATCCATTGGAGTAGGAGATTCTACTGTAGATTCAGCACATCCTTTGATTGTTGCACTTTGGTAACAGAGGCAGAGATGATAAATGAGGATTACTCAATAGATAAAGAGTAGCTCTCTTCAAGTGCAAATATGGAAGGGAATACACTGGGAAGGGCAAGTGGGAAATTGGAGTATTGTCAATCTGCCAAGCTACAATAGTAGCCACTAGATCATTTGGGGACAAATCAGGTAATTCACTGTGCACCCCAACCCAAGGGACTTCCATGTTGCAGATCCCATTCTTGGACCTGATTTCTCCCCATTTGATTCTTGCCCCACTGATCTCTAGTATAAACATGTCACTTTCCCCCACCCTGTCAGCTTTACTGTTGTGTCCTCCCCCACCACTCACATCTGCACTTGAAGTGCACATCCCACCCCCAAATCCTATTATAATGCCTGTCTTGCCTGTCCTGTTCCCACACCAGCCTGCAGAGGAGAAGACTGGAGTCACAGCTGCTTCCATTGTGCCTCTGATTGTCCTGCCACTGATGCTCCCCATCTCTTTCCCAGTGATCAGTAAGATCAAGCTCAGTGCTAGTGATGTGATTAAAGTTGTCACCACCACACTGGACTGTGGCACTAACAACTGGTCAGAGTGGTGTGTGAACTTTAAGGACTATCTGCTGTTGAAACATACCTAATCATATGTCCTGGATATTGTTGCTCACCCCAGTGAGGCTGTGGATCCCATTGGCACTGCCTTGTGGGATGCCAATAGTGAGGCCATTGTTGCCATCATGTGGGGACAATGCTCCCTCAAGGAAAAGCTTTTCCTCAAAGGCCAAACCAATGCCTATTATGGTTGGAAGACTCTACATGAGCATCATGAGCAAATCAGACTGATCATCCAAATCACCCTCATTCAGAAGCTCTTGCAGCTCTATTATCATAAATCAAAACACTTCACCAAGACAACCCTTGATATCTCATGAGAGACTGTTCACCAGATCTATGTAATGGATCTACCCACCACCAACACTTTCTCACTCACCATGATGATGAATGCAATGTCTGATAAACTTCCTCATATCTGTGATCAGGTGGCCACTGTAATCATTCACAGCACTACCAGCAACCCTTACATGCCTCTTATGGTGCATACCCACCTCAAGATGGAGAAGCGGCTCATCAACTCCAACTTGGGCTGTGTCCCTTGGGACCCTTGTACTCACTGCCTCCATACAGCCCCCTCATATATCCAAAACATGCTCTGTATGCAGCAAGACTGGACATCTCAAGTGCTGTACAAATGCCAAATGTCCCCCTGGGCATTATATTGGACATACCTGGCCTGAATGCCTTAGCAAGGGTGATGGCCATGTAGGCCAGCATGATGCTATCCTCAAGGAGAAAGCTGACAAGCAGAATGGTGCTTTTGCTACCACCCCCAAGCCTGGTACTGTGTCCACTGGTAAGCCCAGGAATATTCACTATAATGGTGCTGGTTGTGCATACTTCATTAATCCCATGATGAACACTGCCTTTGCCCTATACAACATGCCTGCTGCTAAAGGCAGTTTGCCTGTTGCTGCTCCTACTCAGACCCAAGAGTTCACCAGCCTTGCCTCTGATGTTCTCTCTCTGGCTGTTGCTATATCCCTCCCCTCTTATGATGCAAGTGAATTCAATGCCCTTTTCCTTGATGTCTCAGGCCTCCATGCCTCCATGGATTGGATATGGTGGCTATTATATACGTACAAGGCCCCCAGCCAGCATGCTCTTACAATGATCAATCCATTCATGGTCCCATTTTTCCTTGATACTGGGGTCTCTGTCCACATTAGCAACTGTGAGGCTGATTTTTATTGGCTTTGCCTGGTCACTCCACAGGTAGTTCATGGCATTGGTGGCTCTGCTGTGCAGGCAATTGGGATCAGGTCTATTCACCTCATCATTGCCAAAGAGATCCATGTCACCCTAGACAATGTTCTCTTTATTCCTGGGGCAACCATCCACCTCATGTCCATCTCAGTGCCCACCTCTTTGCTAAAATATATTGTACATTTCACTAACTCTACATACTGGATTACCTCAGCCAATGGGATCCATGTTCTCTTGGGCACCCTCACCACCCATTACCTCTATGCTGTGTCAGGGGAACAACTAACTGCAGCTCATGCCCTTTTTGCCATTGGGAGATCCACCATCAAGACATGGCACTGCCATCTTGGCCATGCAAACTATCATGCAATGGCTGAGCTCACCACCAAGTGCAGGGCAACTGGTGTGGTTGGTACACAGCTTTCTCGTTCTACCCCCTTCCCTTCCTGTGAACACTATTCTCAGCAAATAGACCAGGTCCTCCATTCTGAAGGTTTGGGAGGGGATGTCAGCTGGTAGGAAGTTAGGTATCATGCACATTGACTTCTTAGAGCATTCCAACCATGTCTCCAGTTCAGGAAACCATTATGTTCTTAATATAATAAATGATTTTTCTTCTTTTTTCTGGTTGATTCCCTTAGCTGCTAAGTTTGATACATTCACTATCCTCCAAGCCTGGGAAATTGTTTGTGAGGCTGAGATAGGCCTTTATGTTGGCATCCTGCAGTTCAATAACAGTGAACTCAAATACATGGACATCAGGAATTGGCTTGCAACACATGACACCCTGCATCAGTTCACAGTGCCCCACACTTCTGCCTAGAATGGTTGCAATGAATGTGTCCACTATATACTCATGGGGAAGGCCCATGCTATGTGCTCCTATATGCAGGTGCCAGTGAACTGCTGGGACAAATTCCTTTTAACTGCCTGCTGCCTCACCAATCATATTCCAGTCAAGTCCTCAAGTGAGTCACACTTCCTATGAGCATTGGTTTGGGTACCCACCCAACCTCTCTCACCTCTGGGAGATTGGATGCCATGCCTTTGTTCTTGTTCAAAATCATCACAATTCTAAGGTTTTTGACCACTTGGTGAAGTGTGTCCTCATAGGTTACTCCCTGGACTCTAAGGTATACTGCTACTATCACCATGCATCTGGCAAGGTGTCTACATCCTATTATGTGTCATTTATTGAATTCCACCAGTTCCTGCTGCCCATGACACCTCCTTCACCATCACTGTCCCCACCATCTGTTGCCATTTCAGGCCCAGTGGAGCCTCCCCCTTCTCACTTGTCTCCTCCACTGGTACACTCCCCTACCC
This sequence comes from Boletus roseobadius, assembly GCA_038092935.1. NCBI lineage: Eukaryota > Fungi > Basidiomycota > Agaricomycetes > Boletales > Boletaceae > Boletus > Boletus roseobadius. The sequence continues at coordinate 15,490 of JBBPRE010000040.1, forward strand.
CTGTCCCTGTTCATTAATCTGAGCATGTCTCTCATCCCATAGTGAAATGTGCCACTGCTATTGGTGTTCCCTTTATCCCTGGGATTCAATATGCCATCCTCACTACCATAGCTGCTGCAAAGGCTCAGCCCTCTTTAGGCACAGCTCTCAACTCCCCCAATATTCCCCTCAGGCAGGATTCTGATGATGACTGGTTTGCAGACACTGTTGACATATCATCTCTGACCAATCCAGCTACTTATCAAAAAGCCATGGCTGTCCCCCACACTGCCAAATGGACTCATGCCCTCCAGGAGGAGTTTACCTCCTTGAAGGACCTTGGTGTATACTGGCTTGTTCCCCACTCATTTGTCCCCACTGGCCACTGCCTCATGTGTAATCAGGCAATCTTCAATATCAAGCATGATAAACATGGAAACCCCTCCCACTTCAAGACACATTATGTCTGTCATGGATATACCACTGTTTATGGTCAGGATTATACCAAGACTACCTCCCCTACTATGCACATGGAGTCCTTCCACATTCTTGTACACCTTGGTGCCATGCTGGACTGGGAAATTGAGCAATTCAACATCAAGACAGCACTATTTAATGGTGTGCTTGCATCTGATGAAGTTTGCTACATGGAGCAACTGGATAGTTTCATCAAATTGGGCCTTGGAAACAGGATGGCTGTGTATGAAACAAAACTCTTCATGCCCAGCTCATTGAGTGGTGTTTCACCCACCTTGAGTGTAAATATTGTGTCTACTATTGTTATGATGACACTGGCATTGTTATCATTGTTATCCATGTTGACAATTTCTGCATGCTTGGTAACAGTCCATTTGCCCTTTCCTGCTTCAAAACATAGCTCCAGATACAATGGTGGATCTCTGATGGAGGACCTGCCCACTTCCACATTAGGATAGCCATCAAACAAGACCACCCCAACCACACAATAGCTCTATCCCAGACTGCACTCATTGACCACATTGTAGCACAATTTGGACTCATTGATGTCCACCCAGTATCCACCCCCCTTGAGCTTAAAGCATACCTGTCAAAAGCCACAGCTGCCCAGACAGACAAAAACCACATAGCATTATCATGCACCCCCTGTTGGAATTATTATGCTATATTTAGTATTACTTGATTACTTAAGCACATAGTATTTTTGGTCTTGAGTAGCTAGTTACACCTCAGCTGGTTTCCCAACCACTGAGGTGAGTACACTATCATTAGAGCTACCTATCACTAGTACTGACTACCTATAGTACTTAGATATTCAATATCCCCTACTGCAAACTCATCAGGTCTTTGATGTACCTTGCAATTGGCACCTGCCCAGACATTGTTTTCATGGTTAACCAGCTGTGTTGAGTCCTTGACTGCTACAACAAGACTCACTGGGATGCTATGAAGGATGTTGTGCGATATCTAAAGGAGACTTGTACCCACATCTGGTCCTCAGTGGCAAGCATACTGTCTATCCATCTCCTTGGCTACACCAATAGTGACTATGCTTCTAGCCCCAATACATGCCATTCCACAAGTGGCTATTGCTTCTCTCTTGGTTCAGGTATGGTATTTTGACATCTCATTGTCAATCACTTATCCCTCTCTCCACCTGTGCAGCCAAATATGTAGCTGCTTCAGAAGCCTCCCAAGAACTTGTATGGCTGCATGAACTCCTGACTGGGCTGAATCTACATCAACACACTGCTTCCCCCCTTCTTTGTGACAACAATGGTACAATTGTACTTTCTAGCAACCCTGCTTTCCATTCCAAACTCAAGCACACACCAATTAAATACAACTACATATACAAACATGTTCAGGATGGCCAAATTTATTTATATTGTGTTCCAAATAAACAGAACATTGCTGATGCATTTACCAAGTCTCTCTCACACAACCTTTTTGTTCAACATTGCAACCATATGGGCCTACAGGACCCCATGCAAGGAGTAGTGATGCAGGAGGAGTGATTTTCCATTTATTTCCAGTCTCATTTTTCATTGTTTTCTTTCCTTTTGTGCTTTGCAGATTCATGTGTCAAGAAGGAGTGTTGGAGTACACAATGCATGTCCATTTACTGAATACCAAATCTTGGCTCATCTCACATATATATACTTGTACCTTAGTTGACTTTTCCCTTCATCCATTCTGTCTTGTGGTTGAAGGGTAAGTTTTATTGTTCATTCTCTATATTGCCATACTTATGACATGACTAGTTGACTTGGCATGTCTAGGTACATAATATATCATCCATTCTGTCTTATGGTTGAAGGTTCACTTGGTATGTCTAGCTCTAACAAGGTACTGCACATAGACCAAGTGTGCACAGACTGTTTGGGTCAAGGGTAGGACTATGAAGCATTGTTGTTAAGATTGGGTAAACTCTGAGGGGAGAATGAACTCCAGAACTCCAGAGTTGTCTTGGTGGACAGGACTTGGCTTCACCATGTGTGGTGTGCCCTCGTCAGGAGTCCAAGTTGTCCCAGAATTTACTAGGGGTCAGAGTTGTACTTAAGACGTACTAGATGTCAAGTTGAGTGGAGGGTACAGAGAAGAGTCTTTGAGACTTGAGCAGAGAGAAGGAGTTAAACTAAGTTGATATTCAAACTGAGGGGAAGTACAGGAGTTACAGAGGTTTATATATAGTACTATGGAGTCATAGGGGATTACTGATGGAGTGGAGCTGGTTTGTAAGTAAGGAGTTGGAGGTAAGGTAAAGCCAGAGCTGTGCTCCTAAGTGGGAACACAGGTTTGGAGGGAGACTGAGAGTGGAACTAGTACAAACAGAGAAGGACATAAGATAACATATGTATGAACAAGGTCCGAGGGTCAAGGGTTGTGTCTTGAATGAGAACGCACTGGAGTTCATATGTACAAGAAGTGGAGTTGGTGCAGAAGACTGGGGTTGGACTTACAGGATTTCCAGGATATGACAGTATCCCCCTTTTAGGCCTGAACTCCTGAAGGCCTAGGTGAGGAACAATGCAGAGTGGAAATTGTCGGAATCCAAAAATTGTGGACACTGCTTGGAGGCATATATAATCTGATGCTGTGTGTCTGTTCTTCTTCATCCTAAACCATCATGTCTGCCAATGATGACCTCAAGACTTGGTCTGATGTGCATCTGGTGGAGTGCACTGATGATGATGACGACATCTGCACCACAAAATCCATGGAGCAGTGGCCATGCATGAAGGAGCAAGAAGTGGAGGAGGAGCAGAAGAAGGTGGAGGAGGCATGGAAAAAGGTGGAGGAGGCACAGAAGAAGGCAGAGGAGGAGGTGGAGGCAGCACACAAGGCAGCAGAGGCAGTGAAGGTGGTGAAGAAGCAGAGGGCAGAGCAGGACTTAGCATGGCAGGCCACAGAGCACAGAAAGGCCAAGAAGGAGGCCAGAAAGCAGGTAAGTGATCTCTCACCTATTGTCAACACGTGCTAAACAGCATAGGCCAAGCAAGTCTGGGTGGAGTAGAGCTCCATCAAGGGCAAAGGAAAGGCAGAGGGGCTCCCAGAGTGTAAGAGGTGCACAGAGCATGGGTTTGAGTGTGAGCTCAGGCCCAGTAAGTCGACTTGGTGCATGGTGTGCATTGAGGTCAAAGGCAAGTGTGTGCAACCCAGGGCGGAGAAGCAGAAGCAGAGGAGGAAGAGGGTGGAGGTGGAGTTGCTGCAGGGGATGTTATGATATGCAATATTTTCAAAACTTTTTAACTTAATGCTTCAGCGCACTTACTTTACAATCTTCAGACTTTGAAGTCACATGATGTGCATGTGACCATGGGAAACTACACATGACCTATGGTCTAGACAAACACACTGCACACACATCTTATTAATTTGCATCCTTTCTTTCTCATCATCATTCTTCTTCTCTCACTAGCACTTCTTTCATCTATCTATATCAAGTCGTCTTTCCTCGTTGACCGGTCATTCGCTGTCCGCTGCGAGTATCTTCTCTTCTCTTACTCTGTTCCAGCTCATCGGGATGCCCCTCATGTTCCTTCGTGCGTAACGCGTGGTTCCTTTAAATCAAACTAACTAGTGCTACTATATAGCCATATCCCTGAGCTCCATTGCAGATGCTGCCACTGCATGCAAGCGTTGGGGATGGTAATGGGCAGAGGTTGGGTTGGTACGGGCGCGGTTTGCTGGGACTGGAGGGTTCGAGAGTGGTTGGGGATGGTGGAGGGAGGGGCGAGTTGAAACGGGACGAGCTCGATTCAAGCATCCTGGAGGATGTTGAGGAGGAGCTCGTCCTCGAGCTGGGCCTCTGCTCGAGCTCACTCGTTCTCTTCCTGTTGGTCCTGGATCCAACTAAGAGCGCGAGTGGCCGAGTTGGAGTACCTCCCCTTCTTGAGCTCTCTGAGTTCTCAAGCTGAGAGTGGGTTGGTAATGTCTGTGAGGAACTCCCAGAGGTGTTTGGGTAGAGCAAAGGATGGAAGTAGGAGATGGGCTGGTCCATAGAAGCCTTTGGATGGCTGGTTGGCAGGGTTGCTAGTGCTGGGTATGTAGCATATGGTGATGCTCTCGATGTGGTGGGAAATCTTGATGATAGCATGGATGTGCTTGAAAATTTTGTTGACAGTGCAGTTGTGATGCCTGCCAATTTTCCATCCCTTGATGACTCCTATGTTGTTGCTGTGTATGATGAGGTGTTGTGGGTGGTTGAGGAGAGTCTCAAAAGCATGGAGTAGCAGCTCAAAGCTGACTGCTTCTGCCCAGCTGATATCTTTGGCTCCTCTGTGTGAGGACCAGTCCAATCTAAGGCACCACACTCTCCATCATTTGCCAATGACAATACCAATGCCAACACCAGAACTGGCATTGGAGAAGGCTCTTGAGTCATTGTGAGCTGGTGGGGGGTGAATGGTTTGGATGACTGCACCTGAGGAAATTCTGTTGAACCACCAGCTTAAATCTTTTTCTAGGCCCTTGTTCAGGTGATGTGGTAAGAATAGGTTCTTGCTGCATGTTGTGAGCATGCTTTCCAAACCTGTGAGATAAGTGTGACCTTGCAGGAGGATCGAAGCTGTGTGTAGCAGTTTGCTGTAAAGTTCCTGCACATGTTTGAGGTTATGATGTGGTCATGCTAGCCATTCATTGATGGCCATGCTGTATTTATCTATTTTGGTTGTGCTGAGTGATATGGTGTGATTTTTTAGATCCCAGATGAAACCTATTGATATAGTGGAATCAGTGAATGGCTGATCCTTGGATCTTTCCCAGGGTATGCCCAGCTCTTCAGAGAGTTGATCTATGTCTGATAGACAGTATGTGTAGGGTTTGTCGTCCTCCATGTGGGGGGGAGAGTTGGAGAAGTCCTTGATGGGACAACTGCAGTCCTCACTGAATTCATCTGTTGTTTCATCTGGTGACATGGATCTGGCAAAGTGAATGCATGAGCCAGTGTATTGCATTCCAGTGAGCTGGATCTCCTCATGCCATTTTTGTCGTGCTGAATTGTAATTGTGTAAATGATCATGTGGGATTTGAAAGAATATGTGGTCATTAACCCATTTGTCTAATGGACCAATGCCATGTGCTCTCAGGATCTCTGCACCCACATCTGCTATGTGTCCATACATGCTGCAGGAGGGTGACATGCCGAAGGCTACACAGGTGTCTACAGTGACTCCAAAAACTGTTCCAATGTTTTGTAGTTTTGGAGTGTATGTGGAATAGCAGTTGTAGGCGTGGGAACCCCGCTTAGCGTTGGTGGGAGCATATGACGTACCAGCCCCTGGCTACCTGCTGACCTCATACTCACGTGATTCGGCTCAGGGGTCGCTGAGATACATCTATTTTAAAACAGGGACACCATTGGAACAGTTTTAGAGCTTTTAACATGATTCATAAAATTTCAGTAAAACAAAGGGATAGCTGTTGTTATTTGGTGCTACAAACAAAGACACACATATAAATATAATGTCTGAGCTTGAAATAAGTCTCACACTTCTTTGCTCTCAACTACTACCATCATGAGATCTCTTTCTGCTACTCAAAAGAGCACTATCCTCTCTCTGCTTGATTCTGGCCATTCTATTCGCTCTATTGCATCCAGAACTGGTGTAGGCAATGCCACCATCTCCAGACTTC
>JBBPRE010000041.1:0-21549 GCA_038092935.1 Boletus roseobadius
GTTGGACTTAGAGAATTTCCGGGATATGACAATTTCTGGAAGATGTTTTCCAAGCTCCAGAGTGTCATTGATTATGAATACCATGGCCCAAAGCTCAATAGAATGCTCAGGGCTTGGGCTGAAGAGGCATAGTGAGTATTTAAGTTAATAACCACCAAATGAGAAGTGGGTTTTTTTACTGTCAACATTACCTAGTGCTGGTGAAACCAAGTATCAATCCGATGCATCAGACTGCAAGATTGACCTTGACTAATTAATATACACTTTGTTCAGCTCGTTGGACTGCTCATCTTGCCAGTGCCCCTTGTGACCTTTCAAACGTTCTGACTTGCATTCATATATTCCCTCTTGAATTCCAGTGTTTGATGTGGTTTTTCCTGGTGTGATTCCTGCCTGATAACTGATTCTACATACATTGACTATTCTATATGGCTCTATGCAACTTTGACAGTGCTTGATAGCACTTGACTGCACCTGACAGTGCTGTACAGTGCTTGATGGTGCCCAACAGCACTCAACTACACCTGACAGTGCTATATAGTGCTATAAAGTGCTCAATAGTGCTATACAGTGCTATATAGTGCTACACAGTGCTACACAGTGCTTGATAGTGCTCTATGATGTTGTACAGTCCTCAGACATCCCCAATAGTGGGCATTAATTGACATTGTATGACATTTTAGAGTCTCATCGTTCCAATAGCTTTCAATGGGCCCTGCACAGTGCCACACAGTTCTATATATGTAGTACTGCACGGTTCAATGATACATCTAACTTGAATGACAAATAATATTAGTTAATATACATTATGTACAATGTATCTTGAATATTACTAACTGTAACACTGGCATGACTGTAAACCAACTGTGACATTACTATGAATCAGCTGTGAGGCACTGTGGATTGGCTGTGGATGACTGTAAGTGAACTGTACAGGGGGGGACCTAACTGTGGCACTATATAGGCCTAGCCAGTGATGAAGGGTTTTGCTGATGAAATGCTAATTACTGTGAAAATCTGTGTGGGGGAAGGAGATTTTAGCTGAAGAAGGCTGCTAGAGACAGTGGATGAGATTACTCTACATCCAACCTGTGTACTTAATTGGACAAGTATCACAGGACTTGAATTCCCACCTCAAATGCTTGGATAAAGGCATGAGTTCTGGTGCTCTTTGCAATAACACAGGTGGGAAATTATTGGGGTTACAAAAGCTACACATACAAAGACCACTTGCTGAGGAAGGCCCATAGAAAGGACCTAAATAACTTGTAATCTTGCTTGATACCCCTACACAAGTGATCTTTGTCTTAAATACTGCAATCAATAAGCATTCCAGCATCGATGCATTGGTTATTAGGGTGGTTTGGAAAAGCTTCCATTACAGTCAATGCTAAATATTGTAATGCCATTATAGGACTTGCAGTTAGCAGTTGGAGTGCAGAATTGTTAAAATTATTTGTGCTGAAGATTACATGCAGACCTATGGCAAAGTGCTTTCTTGTATTCTACATATTAGATCTATACAGCATCTGCAACATTGCCAGAACCTCATTTTGTACAGTAAAACTTCCATACTTAGTGGGGGGAGGAGGAGGAGAAGAGGATGGAGTAACTTGATTAATGATTATCACTGAATTTTGAGCAATTTACTGGATGGCACTTTAGGGCAGGATGATAAAGAAAGAGTCAGATGTATTTCTGATTGAGTATGCACAGAGCAATACATGCAATGAAAGTGGAATGGAGAGCTATGGAGCATAGAGCTGTGAGACACTGGAGACTAAGCTGCTTTCATACCCCACTACATTACAAAGACATACTCCTTGAATTTCTGGATCCAAAAGATCCAGGTATCACTGGCAGATCCTAAATTCATGAAATCAAAGGGTGTCATGATTTCACTACCAGAGAGGCATGTTGCAATCACAGTTGATGTTGAATGACAGATACAAATGGTGACCATCATAGAGCTCCTGTATATGATGTGGGAAGAAAGCATCTAACCTGTTGTGATAGTGTGAACACTGAAATCCCTGCATAGCAAAAATAAATTATATCAAAATTAAATGCCTCTTATGTATAACCCACTATATAAGATATTTGGTGGCTGATAAGTTATATTGTGGAACAAATTTGTGTATGATGGAGATATATTTTTACAATGGTGATTCATTCACTGGGCTCTCAGCAAGTGAGTAAGGAGAAATTAATGGCTTCCAGGCCAGGAATGCAGACACACTATAGGGCAATAATATTCATAAGGGGAAATGATATGCTATAAATTGTCATTGATTGATTAGCAAACATGTTTCTACATATTTGGTCAATGTGGAAGTGGATTACTATGCTGCTCCTTCCTTCCTACATCTTGACACATATACCATTATCAGATGGGTTGAGAATTCATTCCCAGATTTAAGCTTGAAATGTATGTTGCAGGCATAGTGTGTGGTCAGCTGTTAAGCTGGCTGCTGCATCCAAGCTATTGGATGTTATGCCACACCCTTCCTATCATCCTCTTGTATCATGCAGAAGGGTTATTTCCTACCTCATATAGGTGGAGGCTGGTAGTAACTGCAGATGGTGGACTATCAAGCTTGCTATTGGCATATGGTGTCAAGACTGAATGTCTTGCAATAAAGTGCATGCCCCCTTATAAGAGGGGCCATGGTTATGAGTAATTGAAATGTACACTAGAGGTTTGTAAAGGGGTGTACTGCACTGGGAGGGCTAATCCTGGCATACCAGTACATTCTTTAAGACCTTGAAATTGAAATGTAATAAACATAATATATAATTAATATGTGATTTTAATTCTCTGATAAGGTACTTTTCCTTTTATTTTCTTAAGATATTTTCAATATAAGAAGTATAAGATTTAAAATATTTATATATCAATATAGGAAGCAGAGGAATTGAAATCCAGTCAATAAAGTGTAAATTTTATGTTAGTAAATCCTTCTAGTCAATTGTAATTTTAATACAACTGTATTTATTTGATCACTCAACTTTTGGATAGTTAGGTTCTGGTATTGATAAATTCATGACTGTAATTATTCCTATTTCTATTATTGCTTAATTTATTAAACTCTATTTTAAAGAAAGCAAGAGTTAAGAAGTTGGAATTAGTTTAGGATGCTATAATTTTTGAATTTCTTTTCTATATATTTATATTTCTTATGAGTATATAATTCTTCACTGCATCATTATATAGTAAATGTTAAATTATAATATTACTTACATATTTAAAACTTGTTATTTTAACTCTGAATTTGTATATCTCATTAAAAACAACCATTGAGCAATAATATTATAATTCATTTGATCCTCAATTTTGGTGCTTTTTATATACTATTATAAAACTAATAATAATAATTAAATAAGATGGATCCAATATATTGATATTTAAAAATAAAACAAAACAAACAACTTTATTATAATATTATTATATATATTTAGATTTTTTTAGTTTTATTAAATAATCTAAATCTATTCACCTTCAAAATTCATTTATTTTATACTTGTAAAATTTAAATTTATGATGGTCTCACATATTTATTATATATTGGAGTTGTTATTATATAATTATGATTTATAATACTGATGACTAAAATTGATATGAAACTAATAGATATTGTAGACACAAAATATTAGAATACATAAAATTTTCACTATTACTGTTAAAATTTTTTGAACAATCAAAAATATGTAGTATAAAATTTGAATACTTATTTCATTGAAAATAAAAAACAGACCAATAAATAACAATATATTTTCTTTCAATGATAAATACTTATATATGTTTATAACAAATCATATTAACGAGAGAATCAAATTTCTTGCTGTGATTTTTGTGTGCAATTTATTTTTATCTTAAATCACAAGTATAGAGATTCAATAGATATAATTATTGTATATTTCTCTATGTTGTTCTAGCACATACTGTCTAAATAGTGCTCTATTATATTTTATCTTGGCAGTATTGCATCACAATGTCTTATTCTCTATTCTCATCAATTCCACCCAGATTATCCTGTACTAATAGATATCCAATGAAGTGTTAGTGAGCCTCTCATGGTGCTTGATCTTGGTAATAATCAAGCAATCCACAGAACCCTACAAGATGGGCCTGGACCTTCTTGAAATATGACTTTCTGATTGCAAACATTTTCTTTGCCATGATAGGGCATGTTATATATACTGCCTCTTGCTCCCTTTGAACAAGTGAGTTGGGTCTTGACAATGGTATCTGTGGAGAATTAGCATTGATTAATTATTGCAATGATATCATTGCTTACAACACCTACCTGTCTTTACAAACATATAGTTTAACCTACAAATAGTTCTTGTTTGATGATGTTGAGATTGAGATAGGCTGGAGTTACACATATGATAGTTGAGCATATATATTAGAATACACAAAGGGTATCACATGATGGACATGATATTGTGTTGACTTGTATTTAAAAATAGTGGTTTTCTTGCATGAATTATATAGTCTGGATTGCTATAACATATAATAGTAGTATTGTATTCATATTGTATATACAGATATTGTATGTTCATAATATTTACTATGCAATCAATCACATTGTATATTAATAAATAAGTCAGGACAAGCATCTCCAACAATGAAAGAAAGCTTTCCTTGATCCTGAATACAAATGAATATACCATCTTTGTGATCTATGAGAACCTTTCCATGAGACATGATCAGATCAAGCTGGTACAGTAAATAAAAATTCCATAAAGTGTGCAAAATGTATACCATCTAATGGCTACATAACATATTGTATATGGTAGGATTGTATGACTTGTGTACTCCATAATAATTATGAAGTGCATAATCTACCATACTATTATATAATAAGAATGATGTTATTTTTGTACATGTAAGTGATGCATTGATGTACATACATTATACAAGACAACTTGATAAATGTGCAATTAAATATTTGGATTATTGACTGTGCCAATACTGATGTACACACATATGTAATAATATACTATTGAGAGTATAACATAGTATCTGTATGCTTATTCAAAGGACTTATCTATCTATACATATATATTGCATAGATTATCCAGCCATTCATATAGCTTGCTACATAAGTAGATGCAAAGATATCATGAAAGTCCATTAGGTGCATCTGGTACCAAGTGATTACAAGTTATATATCAGATATACAAACTGTATATCCCAATCATGACTGATTTTCACAATACTATAATATTCTGTCTTATCAATCAAATTTATCAACATCAGTTTGAAATATGGCAGCTGAGTTAGATCTTATAGGCAGACTCATATACATTATCTATAATTGTATTATATTGTGATATACTATATTTCAAGCTCCCTTTGATATACATATTTTTGTATTTATTATTGTGTAAACCATGATTAGAATATAAGTAAGCATGAACAAGCACCATTTTAATGATATATATCAGAATAATATGGAGAGATTTATAATAATTGAATCTATTAAATCTTTATACTTGTAATTTTGTCAAGTACCCTTTTCCCCCTTATGTAAGTGTTAAGCCCAGCCAAGGCTTTTGTTGCTGATACAGATTTAATATAGTCAACACTGCTCCTTATTGCTTCTTATTTCCTTAGATCCTTTCTCTCATCTCCAGTAGGTCTCAGGCCTCTCTGGTAGGGTTTTGCTGCTGATATAAGTTCACTCCAGTCAAAAAAAAAATTCCTGTGGATTGTACTTGTAGTGAATGTGGCAAGAAGTTTGCCAACAAGAGTAGCCATGATCAACATTGGAAGAATTGTATCAAGATCACAACTTTTACCAGCTATTATGGTAAAAAAATTACTATTTCATGCCATAAGAATGGCACTTTTCTATGCTATTGTTCACTTTTAGGATGCCCTATTAAAAAGGGAAATAGTAACACTGACAATCTTAATTAGAATATGAGGAAATGTCAGTCCATATGAATTGAACCAGAGAAAAGGGTAAGTTTAATATGGATTTTTCTTCAGTTATCTTGTGATTAAAAAGTATGATTAGGGTGAAGCACAGTCAGTATCAATTGTATCTCTTCCTCAGGTATGCTGTATTGTACATTCTAGTGACTATATCTTATCTCATGCTTTTATCTGACAACACTCAGTTATACTGATGAAGATACCATTCCTGTTGGTTCTGAGCCTTCTTCAATAGTGAGTGGAAGTGCATTTCAATAGCTTATTATAACTTTTGTTCTGTGATATAAAGATAGCAACAACTGAGATTGATGAAGATACCATTCCCATTGGTTCTGAGTCTTCTTTAATGCTAAGTGGAATCAGATTTCAAAAGCTGATTATAATTCATATTCTGTGGTGTAAAGGTAGCAACAATTGAGCCTTCTCAGGTAAGTGTGTTTCATAAAAGCAAGTAAATCTTACAAACTATACTTTTATTTCTATTATCTAGATAACAATATCTGAAGAAGAATCTTTTCAAGTATATTTTATTTCATCTCAAATATATGTATATTTTAAGAGTCTACACTTTGCTTGTGTGTGTTTAAATAATAACATTTACTCATACTGAGGAAAATACCACTGTCTTTGAAGAATCTGAGGTAAGTTATGGTATAAAAGCTGGTGGGTTCTCAAATGGATACTAATATGATTTGGGTAGTCTACATCTGTTGCAGATATACAAGAACTAATGTATCAAAGGAGTTCATTGACATAGTATGAGCATTTTTTTATGGATGGAAGGTACTAACTTATAATTTGGAATAGCCTATTAAACAATCCACCTCTATAGCAAGCAATATAATCCAACAAGCTACTCCTCTTTTTCATTCTCATCTAGACATGTTGAACTTGGCTGTCAATGCTGAGTTCCATTTTCTTGTATGTAGGCTTTGTCAAGAGGCCATTCTTATTACTGCAGGATGAACACATATCAAAAACAAGCATCTGATACATCTTGAAGCTTATAATAATGTCCAATATCAAAATGCTGTTGCTAACCTTGGCATTAAAGAAACTCTTCCAAACAATATCCAAGGTCCCAGGTCTGCTGTTCATGGTTTGTCTGTGAAGGACAGTGTTCAGGTCTGTCAAGCATGTCCTGTGATGTTGGGACATGTAAGGAATATGAGAGAACATCATATATATATAAAATTAGAAGATTTCCATACCTGTAGATTGGAGGAAGTGCAGGGCAGAAAGGCTAAAGTCACAAGGAGCAGATAGCCTTTGCACTTTTTGAAGTGTTGTTATTGAGTGTGTGGAATTTGTAGATGAAGAAGAACAAGAACCTGCAGGTGAAAAAGAAAAACTAAGGATATTTTTGGTAGATCTTGAGGAGGAGTTGAGAAAGAATATGGTGGTACCTGCTGATCATCACCTTATAAGCCCTTGGTTGCAGACCACCCATTGGCATGAATATGTGACAGCAAGGCAGGAGGTTGGTAATATATTAATGAACAAGTCTAGACAAGTTATTGCTTTGCAGATTGGAGATGTGTCATATCCTGGAAATTCTGTAAGTCCAACTCTGATCCTCTGGACCAACTCTGCTTTCTGTACCTATAAACTCCAGTGCATTCTCACTAGAGATGTGACCCCTGACCCTTGGATCTTGTTTATACATATGTTATCTTATATCTTTTCCTATTGATACTAGCCCCACTCTTAGTCCCCCTCTGAATCTATGTTCCACTTAGGAACACAGCTCCAGCTTTATCTCAACTCAAATATTATTTACTTACAAACCAAACTCCATTCCATTACTAATCCTATGTGCCTCTGATGTATATAAGCTCTCCATACTACTCCTATAAATATTCAGTTCAAATATCAATTTAGCTTAACTCCTCTCTCTGCTTGAGTCTAGAAGCCTCTCCTCTCTGACCCTCCACTCAACTTGACATCTAGAATATTTTAAGTCCAACTCCAACCCCTAGTAAATTCTAGGACAAAAGCTGGACTCCTGACAAGGGCACATCACACATGGTGAAGTCAAGTCCCATCTGATGAGACAACTCCAGAGTTCAGGAGTTTGATCACCCATTGGAGTTTTACCTGTTCTTAACAAGATGTGCCAGCAAGCATGCTCAGACAGCTTGTTGCTTTATCACAAGCACACAAGGCAGGGTTGATGAATTTACTCCAAGCTGTCAAGTGCTATTTTGATGAAGCACTTGCCTTTATTGATATCACAAGTGAGCTGGTACTTCAAAGAATCAATTCTCCTGATCCAATCAAGCAGTTGAGTGTTGTTTTTATGAACTTTTAATTGATGAACTAACAATGCTTTTTTTTAGCAGAATATTAAATACTCCATTCCAAAGACATGCCAGCAAGGAAACCATGAAAGCATATATCAGGCCTATTATTTGCATTTTGGCCATGCTTATATGGAAACTTGGGCTAAATTTTGAGAAGCTGAATAATGAGGTTACAGATCTAAAGGATATGTTGGAGGATGAGGAGGCTGACCAGTCAGAGCTTACCCAGTGTATACACAGGTATGTATGTTGGAGGATAAGAAGAGTAATCAGTCAGGGCTTATCTAGTGCATATTACAGGGTGTTTGTCAATATGTGGACCAAAACTTGGCCCAAATATGTGACCACAAATTCCTCACAAGTATTTCTGAAGGACCCCACAGAAGCATGCCTTGCTCTAATGACTCTGAATAGAGATGACTCATTTGAAGAGGCCAAGAATGTAACCAGGCCTGTTTCTATGCTGGAGTAATACATGAGGCTCACATTCCTCAAGGAGATCAGAGCTCATGTAGATAAAGATAGCATCCAGAAAGAGCAGGCTGCTTGTAATGAATTAGAGCCTTGATTTACAAAGAAAAAGCTTTTCACATTTGCTGATCTTAGGTCACTTCAACACAGAGCCTCTGCCATCACCTATGATATCATGGAACAAAGACAAATCTGGTGGACTGACAGAGAAACCTTCACATCATTGAAGTACGAAGGCAGCTTCATCAAGCTTGTAGATATTTGTGCTATATTTCAAGATGTGGAAAAGGACCTTGTGGCCATATGGAAAAAGAAGATCATACTGTAGGTGGGCTGAATCTCAAGGTAGTCTATATAGACCTGGCAGATGATCCACCTACAAGAAAGTGGGGTACTCTTTTATTCTTGACTCCAGAAATACAAGTTTTAGAGATCACATACATCTTGTGCATGCAGTTGCTGAGGAGAAAGGAGGTTTTGTTGAATTTTTAAAGAAAGACAATTAAAGGTATGTGCAGTTTCTAAGAGAATGGAGTTTTTTTTTTTAATTTTAATTTTGAAGAATTAATTGAAATCAAGAAAGGCTATATGGATGATTGCAAGACTATGCAAAGTTCCATCAATTACTGCTCCTAAGAGCAGCTATGAGCTATTGCAACACCCAGACAAGGTCCACAAGAAATCTCATGGTATGTGAACAGCATGTGGTACTCCTTTGTCAATATTCAAAGACTACTGCACTCACTGGATGGGACAAGTTTATACCTCACAGCTTGAATGTATTGATCAGTGACATTCTTGTCCAAGAACTTGTCATTGCAAGATCCTTTGCTGAAATTGCAGCCAGGAGATGCTTTGGAGAGGATAAGGTCACACAGCTATACAAGGAGATGTTGTTCATCAAATTTAACAACTTGTTTACAACTGAAGACCTTTCTGCTGTCATATCCAAGTATAGCCAACCTCACCTCAACTATGCCTTGACTGTCAGTTCTTGAAGGCACATCCAAACAGCATGGAAAAGAAAGTTGAAGTTTGGATGTGAGGAGATTATGAAGTTGAATAGAGTAGAGGATATGGATACCTTGCAGGCTGGGCATATATGTGCAACAGAAAATCAAATCTATGGTCTCAGAACTGATACCTTATCCACCAGTGCAGCAGAGGATGTGGTTCCATTGCTTTTGGAAGCCAGTATCTCATGGCAGAAATACTGTGGAGTGATTCCAGGTGGTCAATGCATTTCCTATCATGAAGCAGAATCCTTGGATACCACTGGGACTACCAGGCCAAATAGAAGACAAGGTGTCAAACATGATACTATGGTGGATTAAATTGTGAATAGGGTGGTAGAACAGCTTGGTGTCTTGCCAGTGGTGCTTTTTTAGGCATTTTTGGCAATAGTTTTGAAAATCATCATGAGGGGAAATGGTGAATTTGAAGAAGGACAGGAAGAGGAAGAGAAAGAGAAAGCGGAAGAGAAGGCTGAAAGAACAAAACTGAAAAGTAAGTATCTCCTATTTTTTTCTTAGATGTGATTATTGGAATTTAATTTGTTGTGGAACAGAAGAATCTAAAGCTATTTTTGAGGATGAGGATGAAAATAAGGACTTGTATATGTAAAACTGGCCAAAGATAAGCCAATATATATATAGTGACTCCATAAATTCTTTCTATGCTAATCCTTATTGCACTATGTGAAGCACACTGCCAAACAGCAGGGAAATTTCACTTAGCTCTGGTGAAGTTATAAATAGTACATACTCATGGCTAGAAATTTACCCCATAGGTCATGTGATGTAGCTCACAGGCTATGGAGATATGATCAAATCAAAACAGCAATACCATGAAAGGAGTTTTTCACTTTTTCACTAATAACTGGGATCTCAATCAACTGATAAAATAATTGCCATTATTTGTTTTTACAAACAAAGATATATATGCAAACAGTATGTCTAAGTCTAACAAAGTTCCCATGCTTCTTTATATTACAGTTGGCTCATTTTCACTTAACAAAGCACTCTTTTCCTTTTGCTTGATGGTGGCTACTCTAATAAAGCCATTACCAAGAAAACTGGTTGTAAGGCCTTCTGCCACATCCAAAGAATACTCCAAAGAGGATTCTGCCCTTTTCAAATCTGTTGAGGTTTGTCTTTCCAAGCTCTCTCCTATTAGCATTTGTCATGCTCAACAACTTTTGATTTTTGCTAAAGCCAAAAGTGTTATTTGAATGGCTAAAGTGGTTTCCATTTATTCTACCATCAATCTTGGTAGCAAAGCCAACTTCCTTCAAAGTCACATAGCCCCACGTTATTAGAAAACCTCCTCCAAACTTAAGATTTCCTTCTACTAATTTATCTCTAAATGATTCTATGATTTGACTGAGATCCCAGTCATCAGTTCAAAAGTTCTTTCCATGGTATTGCTGTTTTGATTTGACCATATCTCTGTTGACCCGCATGAAACTGAATTAATGCACAGTCAGATACTTATATATCATCTGAAAACCAATATTTCTATCACTCATAGTGGTTAGAATCCTTATATACTATAGGGCCAAACAACCCTTAGTATAATCCATTACATTCTAATTTCTTGGATTATTTTCTTTAAAGGTTGTGGAGAAATAAAAGGATTTTCCCAACTCTAGCCCTAATTACAAGTACATGGCTAATTAAAATTGTAAATAGAATAGAAATAGCCAAGTGCCAAAGAGAGAAATTAATTCTGTAACCATGCCATGCACAGCCTTATATAGCATGGGTCATCCTGACTCAGCCTGGTTGCTATGAGGCAGCATAATTATAAAGCATATGTAATCATGGTTTCAACAATATTTATAATCAATTCCTTGGCATTTGTAAGCAGGCACCAAGACTTCTGATTGGCTAGCACTGCCACTATATGTAGATATAAAAGAAGAGCTGTTTAGGCCATCCAAATTCATCTTTTTAATCATCATCATATTATAAAATCAGTAGATAATAGAACCTGAGAAGACCTTAGATGACTGTTTCCTTTAAACACATCTGGAGTTACCTCCATAGGAAAACACACAAAGGATCTAGTGCAGGACAATTCCCATGCTTTTAGCACTACTAGATATATTGTTAGGCCACTAGAATCTTGTGTTTGGCAGATATAGTTGATTTTGTTCCTTCCTGTCTAATGAGGACTGAATGGGAGGATTTCCAGTGGTTGGAGGACAGGAACTATGTTAGAAGGGGTTGTGAGTGGTACCTTGTAGTAAAAAAGCATAGCAAAAGTGTAGTCAAAGTGTAGTAAAAAGTGTAGTGAAAGTATAGCAAAAAGTGTAGCCAAGAGTGTTAATTACAGCTATTGCTTTTTAGTTACATTTTGTCTCTCCTACACCTTTTACTTACACTTTTTGCTATACTTTTTGCTAGATCCCTCTTGTTGACTGAATGTGATGATTTCTGTTATGATATACCATATTTTCAAACTTTTTAACTTAAGTGCATTCATGCACTTACTTTACATCTTTCAGACTTCAAAGTCACATGATGTGCATGTGACTGTGAGAAACTACACATGACCCATGGTCTAGACAAACACATTGCACATATGCCTTATTAATTTCTGTTTCTGTTTCTCATCATCATTCTTCTTTTCACACCAATGCTTTTTTCATCTATCTATACTCAGCATTCACTCCCATGAACCCTATGGTCCATGCACACTCCTGTAACATATATAAAGTAGCTGTAGTCAACTGGACTCCCCAGTCTAATCCATTTGTCACTTGTGACCTATGTCCTTGCAAGTTGATTAAGGAAGCCTCGTCTCCACTCATTATTCTTCTCTTCTTCATACTCTAAGGATTGGTGTAGCCTCAACACAGTTCAGCCAGTGTTTGCTTGAGATCATCTCAACAATTTCTGGTGATTTCTGGTGTTGTAGGGTGTGAATGATATTGAAACATGTTGTGTATATGCCAAGGAAGGATTAACTCATGATATAGTATCTGCAGGCAATTGTGGATGGACAAGCATAACTCAGGCAGGGCAGTCTGTAGCATATTAGATAGTACATCATAGTTAACAAGCCTATTCATGACCACCAAACACCATCCACCAAGGAGCACTTCAAATCCTAGTAACCTGGGCATGAAGTCTAATCTTGCACAATGCAAGTGTGCATCCTTTGAGTAACATTGAATAAACTTGATGCAAATGGAAACTTTGTTAGTAGAAGTGGAAAACTCTTTGAAACCAAAAAAAAGCCTTTTTTTATTAGGCTACTCCTTATAATAGAAGCCATGATGTTTGTTGTCACAAAGAGACATGAAGCTAGTGTGATATAGGAACAGGATATTGTGAGGCACCACTTTAGTATTTGTAATCTAGCAGCATCTGGTCTTTTATATTGTTTCTTCAAGTCTTTTTAATATTCCTTCAGTGATGCAATGGCTTTGCAAAACATGGCCATATGACATACAGTACTCCATTGAGCTAACTGGTAGTATTGGAGGAATGATACTGAAACACCACAGGATTTAAAAGCATCTGAACAGCAAAACATAAATTCCATATAGCAGCAAAGGTGAGGAATGGTCCTGAAGAAAAGAGTGGTTTGTATCTGAATATGATATCATAAGGAAACCTATTGCTAACCAGTAAGTATCAACAGAAAACATGGCAAGGTAGAATCTGACAGTCCAGAGGTGTACCTCCTTGTTGACTCCAGGTAGTATGCAGTGCCTGCATATATATATGACTATGAAGTTGAGGCTGCCATCTCATTCTTGATCTCAATGTTCACATAAGGATGATAGACATTTTGAATGCAGATAGTCATATCAGCATTCATGATATAATTAGCCTCATTCAACCTTCAGCCAATTTCAAAGTTGGGCTTGGCTGATTTGAAAATCTTGGTAATCTTTGCACCTTGTTTTCTTTCATTCATATGCATGGCTAACATCACTGTTTCCAGATTTCTGCCAAAGATGTTATTCTGATGCTTTATTGTCTCTATGGTAGAATAGTCATCCATAAACTTGCCAGAGACTGAATGGAGCAGTGTCATAAGAATTATATCTTCAGCATAAGGACAAACCTGTGCTTCACAGGATGCTGAAGGATATGAACTACTAGAAGGTTGCTTTTGTAGGCAATCTCTAAGAAAGTTCTCTCATGCAAATCTAACTCAATCTGCACTTTGTTTAGAGTTTTGGTCATATAGTGGTGGAGAAATCATTGCCCCTATCATCCAACTCCAATTAGCAGCACAATAATAGATAAGACCATGCAATCAATGTACTGGTATTTTTGCAAGCATGCACAATAACAACCTTGCCTTTCTTTAAAACAGGTATATGCAAGAAAGCATTATATAGAAGGACATTCCTGTGGATAAAGTCATTTCCACCCACCTTGTTGCAAGTCTTCTGAAGTTCCCCTTTGGACCTCATGAGATACAGACATATTTTTGTCACATCTAGTTTCTAAAATCCTATATTCTGTCATTGATGACTGTTTTAAGATCACAAATGCTTTGGATTCTTTGCATTGTAGTAACAAAGCAGTCCCTCTTCATGTCTTGTAACCAGCAAGCAGTTTCCATTGATGCTACATGTAGAAAAACATGTGTCAGTAAAAGAAAATACTTTATGTAATTGCAGCCAATATGTATCTGCTATAAAATAGATGTATGCACCACCTGGTGGTAATATACACAGTTCTGATACCCTGTATCCTGGTGAAAGAAATGACCTGAACTCAGCCAAAGCAACTTCACTGAGATTCACTTCATAGGACATGTTCATAGGAGCCATGAGTTTGTAGAGCTGGATACTTTCAGTTGCAATATTGTGAAACAGGTTTTGATGTGATTTTCATACTACCTCTTGCAGATGCTTGACTTCAGCAGTTTGTACAATGTTGATCTGGTAAATATATTGGGTGGGCTGACCTCATATCCAATACTAGAGCATGAGAATGTCAGACATGTGATGGCAGGTGAAATGTTGAAGAACAAGAGTCAATGACACCATGTTCAAGTGGGACATCATCATTTATATAAGATACCACTTGTCTTTATGTAAGCAACACTCCTTATGGCAATATAACCTTACAGCATAATTTAGTGCTAGCTATACAAGAATGTGGTTATTTGCATTTGTTTACTCTGGCAACAAAACAGGAGCAAGGTTCAAGCAGATTTGAGCTGAGTTTAAATAAATCTGAGTTGGGTTGTGATGTGGTTGAGCAAAGGTCAAACAAGCATTTGAGCAGTTCAAAGCAAGATTGAGAAAAAATGTCAAGCAGGATTCATGCAAGTTTGAGTGAGTTGCAAGCAAGGCTCAACCTTGCTGTTGGCCAGATAAGAGTTCAAGTATGTTGGTGAATAGTTAGATAAAGTCCAGCAACATTTGACTGTCAGTTGGATTCCAACTTAGACTCCCATTAGGCAATGGCATGTATGCCACCCCATTGAATGTTATGAATGGGCCACAATCTCACTGTAACACATAGGATGATATAATGAAAACAGTGATAGATCACATGGTCAAATGCAAGATTTACACACAACAAAATGGAAAGTTATAAAAAAGGCATCTACCATCACTCCAGCACTTAGCCTTGTAAATACTCAGTGTCTTCCTTGACATCACAATCTAATCAATGCATGAATAATATACACATCTACCCTTCATATTAGCCACTATTTCCATATCCTTGCTGACTATGAAGTTTACTTCCATTGGTGCTTCAAGTTCCAAATGGTGAGACTTTTTCTTCAATACTGGAGTCATCTTTGCATCCACCACCATCACCTTGCCTTTATCCTTCACTTTGTTAGTATCATTAGAAGTCTCCTTGCAGTCGCTCTTTGCTCATATAATAATTTCACCACCCACCTTTTGCCTCCCCCTCCCCCTTCTCCTGATGTTCCTCTTTCATATGCATGTTATTTGTGTCATTTATCATGCTCATGCTCAATCCTGTCTAATGTGCCAGTGGTAGACTCATCATAATGTCACTCACCAGAGGCTTGTGCATTCTTGCTGGTTATATATATTTTACATCATCCATGATCAGCTGCATGAGAATTGTGATGTCCCTAGGCATGTCCACATGTATCTGTGAGGCTTCCTCCTCTGTGACAATATGTATAATGTAAGCCCTATATTGCAGATGCTATTGCATATGCCTTGATGTCCAGCATCTTAACAGTAATCACCATGTAGAGATCCCATGTGATCCAGCCATCCTGTATGTAAATGTGGACTGGATGGTCCTTCACATTAGCTCCAATCCTTATGTAGAGGTCTCCATGATATGGATGCTCTTGGAGATCCAAGTAGGGTCAGTGGTTGACATAGATATCATAGCACTATCAACCATATTATATATCCATGAACACCTGTGCCTACATCATTGTGATTCTGGTCACTGTGCACCTGTGCATATGTACAATCTGTAACCCTCAAGTATGTTCCTAAGCTTGAAAGTTTCATTATGCCTTTGGATTGATCAATGGTTTCTGTTATGGTTTGCTTCTCTCAACGTCTATTTATCTCTATGATGTCTCTTTTCTCCTTTGTCTTTAACTTATTTTCATCTTCAAAGTCACATTACTAGACCACATGATGGGTCATATGACTTGATTATCACTTAACTTCTAGATGCAGGCTATGCCATCAGTCATCATGATGCACTCTGAGTCACTCTAACTCTAATGGATGCATTTACCCTTTAATAGTTATATTGTTCTCATGTTCATTTCTGTGCTGTGCACATCTTCTCTTCCATTCTGCCACCACATGCAGTTGCATCATGACTTTCATTTCCACTCTTCCATCTCATGGCTATGCCTGACTCATGTTATGACTCATGCCTTTAATCTCCATCACTCCTATATGCACATATATATCCATATTGGTAGATCTGGTACAAACATGTGCACATATTATGAATAGTATATAAGACCTCAAGACTTCACTGGATGTCCTCCAGTTTAGTTCTCTTGGAGTTTCCTCTGAAGCTTCAAGACTGAGCCCAATTCCTATCATCTTCACTCTCCTCCTTTAGTTGACATTCATAATGACCTAAGGTACAACTTGTACTTGCTTTAGGGTTGTTTTAGTTTCATTGTTATTCATGCTTGTTAGTATATAGCCCTAATCATACTAATGGATACAGACAATTACATGAATGTTTGTATAGGATCCTAGAAGGATTCTAGCCTTTGAGGGAGACTTTTTCCAAAGGGTGCATGTGGGACAGATATATATAGAACACTAGCCCATCAATGAGATGTGGGGAATGTAGTTCAAAGTGATCACAAGCAACAGGGTGCTGGTCCAGTGGTCTGTATTATTAGGATCTAATATATCATGATGGTAGGCACTACAAACATATTACAAACATCTTACAAATATATTCCAAACATCATGTCACATTACTATGAACACACTATGAACACTCCCAGTATGGCCTACAACCATGCACATATATGCATAACACTATCCACACTACCATAATATTAACATTGGCTGTTTAGAATATAGGTGCCTTTAATACTCTCATGATAATGGATCAAATATATGTCAATAAAATATATGTGCCTACCATCCAGTCTGTTTCTGGTCAATCATTCAATGGCCCCATCCACTTGATCACTGTTGCTATTACAGATTTTGTTTATCCACTTTATCATTTCAATTTTGCTCTTGCATATTCACCTTCTTAGACATGAGAAGCATATGCCCTTATGGCAATTACCATGGGCTATGCTACTTTTACAGATGACTTACTTGATATGAACAATTAACCTCTTCTAGGCACTTCTCTCATACTGCCTCATCTTCCCCTTTACCCAGATGGTCCATGCTGGCTTGGTCTATGCATGAATTCCAGTAGTATAAATACCTCACCATTTGTACATCAGTTCTACATCTAGTTCTATACAATATACTTGCTAGAGCCTGGTCATTCTGCAAGTGATTAGTCTTTCAATTAGTTATAGCAAGACCCCTGAACTCCTAAGTGTTTTTGCACTACACTTGAGTGTGCACTTCAACTAGGTTCTATACATTAGCATAACAGTTGCAGACCCTATTATTTTTCCTATATTTTTATATATATTTTCATGATTTTCTAGAGCAACTTTTGCATTTAGCCCCTATCTAATAGCCCCTATCACTGAGACACTAAATGCTCAAGTCCTTGCCTATGATCTAGACTTGCCCTTTCTTGCCTCTTAGTGAATGTTTGAAACTTTCCTTGTATTTCCATGTATCCTCTGCTACAAAGTATCCTTTCCAGGAAATTAGGTATTGTCTCTGTTCTCATATTCTGTGGTGTGAGAGGATTTTGTTGACCTTGTACTCTTCTTCTCCTCTGATAAGGTCAGGTGGAGGGTCAGAGTAATTGGGACTGTATTCTGAAGTTTTCCAATAGGTTGATAAAAGGGAAGTATGGAAGATAGAGGTGGAATACCACAGGGAAGATGACTTGGGTGATTTTAAATAATCCCTCTCATCTGGGGGCAAGTTTCCTAGATGGGTAACAAAGGTGAAGGTTCTTGCCTTCTAGTCACATCTTATCTCCTACTTTCCATGAGTGGAACTTAAAGGAGATTTGTTCCTTCATGCTTCTTTCTGCCTTCTCATGTGCAGCACTTGCTTCTGATTGGGCTTTTCCAAGTATTTCCAATCACTGTTCCAAGGCAGAAAGGAACATCTTTCCAATTGGAGGATAAGGATGGGATTTATATCCCATCATGAGGGAGAAGGGTAATTTATTGGTGATGGAATAAATGGTGGCATTATGGGAAAACTCTACCATGGAAAGGAGTTCTGCCCATTTCTTAGGATGTCCATCATAGAAGATGTGGAGATAGGTCTCCAGTTCTTGATTGACTCACTCAGTTCCACCATCAGTTTGGAGGTTGTAAGCTATGAAGAGGGCTAGGTTGTATTTGAGGAGTCATGCTAGTTCTTGTGCAAAGGCAGATGCAAATTGGGGTCCTTGATTGGTGATACACCTGTCATGTAGTCCAAAGTGACAGAAGACAGTTTAGAAAAAAAGAAGTGCCACACCTGCAGCATCAATTGTTTTGAGGCAAGGGGCATAAATTAACCTCTTCATAAGGCCATGGTCAACCATGACCATGACAAAGTCAAAACCCAGAGAGGGTGGTAGATCTGTAATGAGATCCACTGAAACAGATTGGAAGGAGCAGGTTGCCAAGAAAGGTAAAGGGGTAAGGGGTGGGGCAGGAGGGTGGATATTAACCTTGTGGGCTTGGCAGACAGCACAGCCCAAAATGAAATGACAGACAAAAGTGGCAAGACTGGGCCATCAATAGTTGTGTTGGAGGGTGTTGACCATGTGGAAGTAACCACCATAACCCCCTATTTCACTGTTATGGAGAGATCAAATGAGGTCCTGTCAGGTTGAGTCAGGGACAAAGAGTCTATTCCAGTAATAGAGGTGGGGGTGGTTAAAAGTCCAATCTGTTCAGGTGGCATGGAGGAGGGGGAATGAGCCATCAGCAAGAGCTTTAATGGCAACAAGTACAAGGAGGTCTGTAGGGGAGGAGGTTGCAATCTTTTTAGCAAGGGCAGCATCAATGGTGCAAATAAAGAGATCAGAGGAGAGAAGGGTGACATCTTAATTATCTGTGATTGTAGCAACATTGTCTTGATAAGAGAGAGCATCTGCTGGATCCATTTGAATACCAGAGAGGTGGTGGAAAATCAGATCAGATTCCTATAGGAACATCAACCACCAAGCCTGGTGATGAGACAACTTTTTGGGTTGTTTGAAGTAAGTCAAGTTATTGTGATTGGTCAGCCTCCTGTACAATCATTTCCAAGTATTCAACTTCATTAACATTGAAAGAACACTTCTCAAGTTTGAGGAATAGTTTGTATTTCTATAGTTATTTGAGAACTCATTTGGAGTTATTCCTTGTGAACAATAGGGGAGGAGGAGTGGATGAGAATGTCATCCATGTAGATGATAAGCCATCCTTCTGCCATTATATCACTGAGGAAGTGATCCATAAGGGCTTGAAAGGTGGCAGGCAAATTGCAAAGTCCAAAGAACATTACCATTGGTTCAAACAGGCCAAAGGGGGTGATTGTGGAGGGTGAGGGTGGTTGGTGGTTGCCATATCCCGGAAATTCTCTAAGTCCAACCCCGGTCCTCCAGACCAACTCCAATTCTTGTGCATATGAACTCCGGTACGTTCTCATTTGAGACGCAACCCCTGATCCCCTGATCTTGTCCATACTTACGATCTTACTTACATACATCTTCCGTTACATTCATTTCTCCGTATTGGTATTAGCCCTGCTGAATATTCTCCTCCGAACCTGTGTTCTGCTTAGGAACACAGCTCCGGCTTTATCTTACCCCCGACTCTTTACTTACAAACCAACTCCACTCTGTTAGTAATCCCCTACGACTCCGTAGTATATAAACCTCTGCAACTCCTGTATTTCTCTTTAGTTCGAATATCAACTTAGCTTAACTCCTTTCCTCCGCTCGAGTCTCGAAGACTCTCTCTCTGAAACCTCCACTCGACTTGACATCTAGTACATCTTAAGTCTATCTCTAACCCATCAGTAAATTCCGGGACAACAGGACTCCTAGCAAGGGCGCACCACATACGGTGAAGCCAAGTCCCATCCACTAGACAACTCCAGAGTTCCGGAGTTCGTTCTCCCCTTGGAGTTTATCTGAACTTAACAACATCTCACTCATACAAAGGGGGTATTGTTACAGATTTCTCTTCTTTCTCATCTCCACCCTATGCCTTATCTCACTCCACTGCCCATATGTACAAGGCCTTTGGTCTCATAACTATGTTTCTTGGTTACAATTTGTATATGGACAACCTTTTTCATTCTAGGTGGTATCTACTTACACTGCCTCATTTCCTCATCCCACATCTCAGATATGATCTGTGCCAACCTGGTTTGGGCATGTTTCCACTCATATAAATACTTCACTATTGTATAGTAACTCCCCAGCTGGTTCTATACAATATACTGTGCAGTTTATAGTCATCTGTAAGTCTCAATTTAAGCTATGTAAGATGGCAAGACTTCTCATTTCATCTAAGTGTCTTTGCACTACTAGTACATATACACCACTGAATGTGCACTATGACTAGGCATTACACAGTACACATAACAGTTGCAGGTTAACTACATAACTTCTTTATGCCACTGTAGCACACATCTCAGTCCATTGACAAATACATCTATTATCAACCTGTTCAGCAGTAGGATCAAGTGGCCCATATTTGTACTACATACAGCTATTTACCAGCATATTCCAGCACATCATATTCCTCAATGCCTCCTGTGTGGATTACTATATTAAGATAACTTGTTCACTACTACTGCTGGAATTCTGCACTTCTGAATCAATGAATTAACTGGCTCCAGTCAATCCAGTACAGTACAGTCAATCCAGATTTTTTACAATCCTGTAGATGCAGGCCCACTGCAAGCATGGAATCAGACAACACTTTCCCATCATTCCTGACACATTTATCCAACTCAATCTACTGGGTTCAGACTGACCACACAAAAGAACAATGTTGACATATTCACACACTGAGATATAACTAAGGATTGCATGGAGGGCTCCAGAGTGGCCTGAAGTGAGTTCCACATGAATTGTCCCAATCACCCAACCCATAGGTATACCCACTCCAGGTATGGGTACAGGTTTTCACTGGGTATGGGTGTGGGTATGACTCCCAATACCCAGGAGTATACCCATGCCAATCCCTAGATCATCAGTCTAGTTACCCACTACATTCCATAGCAGAAATAAGCAA
>JBBPRE010000042.1:0-21239 GCA_038092935.1 Boletus roseobadius
TACCCCCGGCTGGGGTAGGGTCTTATCTCGTGCGTGCCACATCCGGGGTGGGCGGGGCGGGGAAGAGCGGGTCTGAGGAGAGTGACAAGCTGGTCCATGCAGACACGATATCCGAGTTGGGCATATTTGGTTGGGCGTTGTTTGGAAAGGACGAAGGAAACGGCGTCGTACGCAAGGAACGGGGTGATGTGGGGTGGTTGATGCGGACGAAAGGGGTGGAGAGTAATGAGGGGGGCGTGGCGGCTGGATTTTCAGTGTTGGATTCGGTGGTGCTCGTCGATGGGTGATTGAATGGAGACGAAAGAAGTTCTGGATGGGTGTTCTTGGAGAGCACCGACGTAGCCATCGAGACGTACTGGATCTCGAGTTACGCTTGGTGTACGCGTTCTTAATGAATGGATTGTTGGATGTCATTATAATTCCGGACACCACTGTATAAATCTTCGAGTCTGTCCGAGTCCTTCCCGGCCAAGGCTCATTGAGCTCGTCCGTGGGACATTCGCGCTGTAGCTGTCAACCGGACTTTCAAGTTGAAGGCAACCTCTTACATTGAGTCGTTGAACCTGTTCGTTCAAACCCAGCGGATCCGGAACCAACGTCAACTCAAATGATGTTTGAGTATACCTTCTAGATCTGATTGAATACTCGGGCTTGCAGGTGATACGGCGTATGCATCATAATGCATGTGCGATCGACGCGTGCCGTGGTCATGTTCGAACTCCGCCCATGCCTTTGTTCACCAGTGTCTCTTACCGTCGAGGATGGCACTATCAAGAATCAGTGGGCCATGCGGGCCACGACGCGATGACTGATAAATAACGCTATCGTTGGGATGACCAACGGTTTCTCTAAGCTGTTCTACCTGGTCAGCGTCGGATACAGGGCTGCATTGGAAGACGCCCCACGAGGGACCGTCTCAGGTGGAAGCGGCAAGAGCCTTAACCTCAAACTCGGACACTCCCACAATATCTTCGTGCCCATCCCTGATCACCGTTGAAGTCCCTTCAGCCACCAAGATTGTGCTTAGCGACACCAACAACGTCGCTTTTGGCCACTTTGCTGGCAAAATCCGAAGATTACCGTGTCCCCCCGAACCATACAAGGGCAAAGTAGGGATGTACCCCGCAACTTTCCATTCCCCGCTTACATGGCGTAAGAGGGTGTTTTCATCGGCGATGGGACGATACGTCTAAGGGCGATTAAAAAGAAGTAGATTATCTCTCCACCTTGCCTGAGTATATTTCTCCTCACCTTCCCCGTTGCACTGGCAACATAAGAATTCCGTTGTGTCAACGTTTGGTGACAGAATGCCATGGTGACCATTATCGACGAATTTCCACATGCCTCCTCGCGTTTTGTTGTGCGTTTCACATTCAGAGTCAGTCATGGAAGTCCAGGTGAGTCAGCATGCGCTCTGATCATGAGACATCTTATCAGCTTGTGGTAGCGTTTCGAGCCTTTGGCATGTATGATCATCTGGTGAATGTGGTGTTGAGCTCGGTAACATGAATGGCATTTCTTCTGCGGCTTCTTTTAAGTGGTCAAGAGAGCATTACTCAGTCAAGGCAGGAGTGGCCAGGAACAATTGTTGTATCACCTTCTTGCCAGGTCTCTGACACGGTCGAAAGTCCCCCGCGCGACCAAATGTGCCGCTCCGATGTGCTCCGCTACCGGATCATGCACATCACTGTATCAAGTTACACCCTACGTTTCATCTCATGTTCCCACCACACGACGTCGCTGCATCCAGTTCTCGAAGACGATCATGTTCTTGTGAAAGATGCTCGCTACGAGAACTCTTGAACCACTTCTTATCGAATTTAAAGTCGTGAAAACCGCAAACGTTTTCTCTTCCTCGGGCGCGTGACAATACGACGTCGACGTGAGGCAATATCTGCGATTACCGCTAGAAGTAACCCACTTCATCCAAATGCAGACTTCCGCCCAAAGAGATCTTCGCTCGTCCAGTTAGCCATTTATTATATGTCATACCCCGTTTCTCTCTTCCCCGTTTTTCGCATCAGTTCATTCACTTCTAATCTCATATTCTTTAGTTCGGCTTCCTGTAACAACTATTTTGTCTCCCCCCCTCAGATACACGATATAGTACACAGTACACGAGTAGATAATTTTAATTTATACACGAATTAACACTTTCCGCGCCGCCACCAATCAGTCGACACTTCCGAGTCCAAAATTAGGACTGCAACTTGAACACTTATTAGCCTCCTACTTACCATGCCGGTCCTCGGATCTTGTACATATGCATCACATGGGATGATGAGATCTGTAGTGATAGAGATAAATATTTCAATATTGTAACTCGTGCCCACATTTAATAACTTTACTCAGAATTACTGTTTTGTCCCTACTCTATCTAGCTGTCTATACGTGATTCCATTTTCATGCCCTTCTTGATATACGTATAGCCATCCGATAGTGCGTAGTATTCCTTTGTTTCAACTGTTACGTCACTCCTCACGAGAAGTAGCGTGCCTCCGAGTCCGTGGAGACTGCATGCAAGATGTCCGAGTCGTGCCACGTACGTACCGAAACCAAAACAACATGTTCACGTACTGTGCAAGCGGTAGCCACGCCACAGTACACCACTCGTTTGCTAAGTAAGTAGTCTATATCTTGCTTGTGCCATTCACTTGCGTGACAACGTTTTTGGACTTTAATTCTAGGGTTGGCAGATACCCATACTTAACGAACACACGACGGAAAATGCTTTTTGGCTGCGTCCCTGTTTGGCACACAGCACCCGCGCCGCGCAGATCTGAAGACCAATACATACTACATGATCGGCTTTCCTGCGTATCTGTATACAGTGAGTAAAAACACACCAAGCAAGTGGCTCGCCGCCGCCAGGCTGGCAGCCTTTCCGATTTCAACTTGTTGCTGAATATATACTGAACATCCTACAAGCTAACGAAGTAGGTACCGGGTACACAAGGGAACCCTTTGTAGAACTTCGCGGAAGCATCCGCCGGCGAGCTTCTGAAACGCGCCAGAAATGGATGGTCTGAGACTAGAAGTAAGATAACGAGCGCTGGGGACGTGGTGAAACGTAGCGTACCCCGTTTCAGAAAATCATACAACCTGAAATACGAGATGCCGAGCCAAGCCAAGGCCTGAATTCCCCACCCCATTCGCGCTTCGATCTACTGCCAGTATGCTCCAGTCACCCTCAGGCTCTAGCGATCTGAAGGACGGTATGGACATGGATGCCATCAACACTAAGGAGGCTGCCATCGAGGTTCCCGGTCTCCGCACCAAAGAGCAAGCTAGGGTACTAAGAAAAATAGATTGGCATATCCTACCCCTTGTCTCGTTGTTATACCTCCTCTCTTACTTGTGAGTTACGGTCAAATTGCCTTCCGACTGTTTTTGATTGGCAAATGTGCTTTCCCTTCAGAGATCGCACCAATATCGGCGAGAACTATTCTGCATCTTGAATGTGTCCACATTGCTTACGACTCAGTCCTCAGGCAACGCCCTGATTGCAGGCATGGAGACCGACCTGAACCTCGTTGGACTTAGATATAACACTGCCGCTGCGGTCTTCTTCGTGCGAATCTACATTTTATTCGCATGTCTGACGTATGTCCGAGTTATGACTAACACTTGCTTAGGTTCCGTACTGTCTCGCACAAGTCCCATCGTGAGTCGAAGCAACATACATCTGATATGTAAATCAAACAATATTCACAGAAATATCATCCTAAAGCTCGTTCGACCATCTCGATGGAGTACAGTAATCACACCTTTTCAACGTAGCTTCGGATGCTGATCCAGAATGCCTGATACAGTACCTGGAATCATGGTTGTCTGGGGTCTGGTCGAGACTTTGATGTGTCTCGTGAATACATATAATGGACTGCTTGTGTAAGGGTCTGAAAAGTAGTGGACCACGATCGCTGATGCTAATTTGGTCGTGTACAGCGCCAGATTTTTCCTCGGCTTGGCAGAAGCTGGGTTGTTCCCGGGCGTGATATACTACCTCACTTCCTGGTATCCACGTGCTGAACGGGCAAAGCGTATCGCGTTCTTCCTATCCGCTGCAGTATTGGCAGGTGCTTTTAGTGGTTTGCTGGCGTGAGACCACTTTCTCGATTCAGTTCAACACGCCACTCATGCACCAAAAGATACGCCATTGAGAAAATGGAAGGGTAGGCAGCGAATTGAGAGATGTTTTCTTTCACCGCCAAAGCTTGCTTTCCTTTGGTAGGATCGGCGGCCTCCATGGTTGGCAGTGGATTGTAAGTCACCTCGAAGTACTTCTCCGATGCAATGCACTCATCCAAAGTCGCTAGTTCTGCCTGGAGGGTATTGGTCAGTGTCAAGTCATCACTAGATATCGATGGTCTGACTTGCGTTTCCCCAGCCACGGTGCTCGTAGCACTCGCAGCCCCTTTCATTATGTATGATGTTTGTGCATCCATACATTCAGTACTTCATCACAACTCAATTTTCGTTCAGTCCCCAGAAACAGCATCATTTTTGACAGAGACTGAAAGATGTTATGTCATTGAATTGCTGAAGGCTGACTCGCTAGGTCTTGCCACGCATTATGACTGGCGGTTCGTTCTACAGGCCTTCGCGGATTATAAAATCTACCTTCAATTTCTCATATATATTGGGTACGTGGATAAGAGGACTTTGTACACCCCGGCGACCTTTCTGAGATTTTGATGGGCTAGCTTGGGCATCGCCGGCTACGGAATTACACTTTTCACACCAACCATCATTCGTGATCTTGGTTTCTCTGCTGCAAATGCCCAGCTCCTCTCTGTCCCTCCTTTCGTTGCAGCTTGTGCATGGACCATCCTTGTCGGGATTCATTCTGACAGACACAAACTTCGCGGACCGTACGTGATTGCCGGGCCAGTCATCGCCTTGGTGGGATACAGTCTCCTATACACGCAAACGAGTCCTGGTCCTTCGTATATCGGCACTGTGCTCACCGCAATGGGTGTTGCTTCAGCCATCCCTATTGAATTCGCATGGGTCAGCTCGAATGCCGGAGGGGAGATCAAACGTGCTGCTGCCATTGCGATGATGAATGGGTTTGGAAATTTGGGAGGGTAAGTGGTGTTCTTTTCCCCCATATTTTATGATCTAGTGGAACTGAGTCACCGTTGTAGAATATGTGCGGCCTTTATTTTCTTCGACCCGCCACGGTACCATGTCGGCCTTGGAACAATCATGGGTTTTCTGTGTCTCACGTGTGTCTCTTCTTGATGTTCCCTGATTGTCGTGTTCGCTGACGGCAGGTCAGGATACTGTTGTCGTTGGTTGCGATGTGGGATTTCAACAGACTCAACAAACAGAAGGAGATGGTGTGTCGTGAACGTGGAATTACCGATGATCACAAAGAGGAATTCAAGGAAAGTGGAGATGATGGTCCTCTGTTCAGATATACCATCTAGTTTACAACTGGCACACGATCCTTTGTGCGCATTTCTCGCCATGAAGTCTTGTGATCATGACGTTTCCGTTACGTTTTCTTTAATAATTTATTCCCGTGTTTCCTTGCTGGACGCTACATGCGTACTAGTGTCCGGCGGGTCTGTGTGGGCGGATAGTTCCCCCTATCTGGGACAGAATTACTCCGTAGCTGCTAGAATCGTCATTACAACTTCACATCCAGCTGGGGCGAGAGTGCAGGTGCTGTTTCTGTCGCCTTGCACATGGGGACGAACGGAGGAAGTCCTGATAGTCTTTTTTGGGCTGCGATGGAAAGTGGTTCGCCCATACCGTGGGTGATATCACCTATGGAAAGTCACTGTTCCAGACCATCTCGACAACGCTTCTCGTAGTAGACAAAGTCCCGCAGTTCCCGGTGTTTTTTTTTTCTGGTGATGGTAGAACTCGTCACGACAGCTCATGTCCTATTAGGCATAACAAGCGAATCCACAGCCACTCTCGCCCTACGAATCGACCGATGAAAGAAAGCATTACTACGCCCGCCGCCGACTATCTCAGACCCATTCCCATTCCCATTCCCATCTCGTATCTCCACTTCCAAATGTTTCCCCTTTTAAACTCTCCTTCTCGCGACCCACTAAGATGGTCCATTGGCTAATTCATTCTTCGTGAACTCCACAATCTCATCACCACAGGGGCGTGATTCAGCATCCGAGGACCAGCATTGACCAATGAAGTCCCATCGACAGTCAGTGATGACGCCCTCAGTGGGACGTCTGGGCATGACTCCCTTTAAGACTGCATGGAAGATTTGCACGTCACGCGCAAAATAGTAGTAGGGAACCTTCCCCGACAAGATCTGTTCACAGAAATACCACAATCACGACAACTGAGAGGAATAGAGATCAATTAAGAACAAACCTGCAACATGATACTTCCAAATGAAAATACGTCACTCTGCTGTGTTGCAGCAGCATTATCGTCATCTTCTTGGAGGTCGAGCAACTCGGGAGCCGTCCAGCGAATCGTTCCTTTGCCTTGAAATGATGTGATGAACGTGGGTCCTAGTCCCAGTTCGCTTAGCAGTGTAGACAGGCCAAAATCGGCGATACATGCTCTTCCAGTCGCATAAATGAGCACGTTCGACTGGCTAATGGGTTAGTACACCCGATGGTGGAAGGACAATAACACTTACGCCTGAAAGATCTCCGTGGACGACTGATTGCGAATGCACTGTTAGCCGCCATTTCGTCAGCAAGGAAATAGCCCTGCTTCGCGTATAATCACATACAATACAGTAGCCCAGCAGCAACATCATCAACCTGCGACACGATGCCTTACGTCAGGCTACCGAGTGACGACGGTGTTTAAAGGCACCACTTACCAGGACCAACCTATCTCGAGTTGTAAGGTTTGCATTGTGTTCTTCGAGATAAGATGTGAGAGTGCCATTCTCGACCCATGGACAAACCATGGCAGGAAGTTTTGCAAAGCTCATAGTCGTGCCAAATAATGGCAGAACGTTGGGATGGTCCAGGTTGAGCCATACGGCGACCTCCCGACGGATTCGCTGGGGAATCGTGTCATCAATGAGTAAAACTGGACGCTAGGATTCAGGAAATGCACCTTCAATTTTTTGGACTCCTGATCATCGCCAGAATACGTTTTGACAACTTTGATGGCGACCTGGGCACCGTGTCAGCCAGGTTGAATGATCACAAAAGGATCGTGTACTTTAATTGACTGTCCGCGGACGTCGAATGTGCCTTCATATATGTCGGCGAAACCTCCAGCTGCGAAGGGATGTTCTTCTCGTGTCACGTAACCAGTGAGATCATTCGGGAACTTGGTTCGGCTTCCCTCCCAATAGGTCTGTCAGCAGCTCGAGCGGGATAGGATGAAACTTACATTTTGTGCAAATCCCATTGAGTCAGTAATAATTGTGCTTCAGGTATCACAGTGGTCGCTTGGCGACTGCCTGAGCCCATACTGTCCCCATCCTCGATGACCTCCTGCAGTAGTAGAAGTCTAGATCACGTGGAATACATGAAGGAATGACTAACTGGAGGATCAATGTCTGTACTATGGGCATTGCTGGGTACTGCGGGCATGGCCGACAACTTCAAGAAAGTTTGTTCGACACCCCGAAATCATAAAGCAAAAATTATGACGTACCTCTCCCTTGGTTGACGGCAGCACGATGATCGGGCTGCAGAAATGAGGATAGGCCTAGAAGAGTTTGGAAAGGCAAGGGTGTGTTGTTTAAAGTGGGTGGGTCACGCACCTCGATGGAAGAATCAACATCACTTGCACCGCTTTCCTCATCACCTTGGTCGGATGATGTTGCCTTGATAAGATCAATGTGAGGACAACACAATGCGAGAAGCACAAGACGATCTGTGGGACAGCGGCACGAACAGGGAGCCGATGATCACTTACAGGCTAGGTGTCATATAACGGGAGAAATGGTCTGTGAGACAGCGGCGCGAGCAGGGAGCCCACGGTCACTTACATTCTAGGTGGTACCCAAGAAGGAAGAGACAATCATCGGTGACACAGCGGCACGAGCAGGGGGCCAATAATCACTCACATCCTATATGGGACACGAGAAGGGAGAGACGATCTGTGAGATAACAACGCGAGCAGGGATCCGATGACCACACACCTCCTAGAATGGGACGCCAGAAGGGAGAGATGAGGTTTAGTGAGACAGTAGCATCAGCAGGCGGCAGATGGTCACTCACATCCTAGACGGTGCGAGGGAAGAAAGAGATGATCATCAGTGAGACGACGGCACAAGTAAGGGGCAGTGATCACTCACATCCTAGATGGGACGCGATAAGGAAGAGACACTCTGTGAGACAGCAGCACGAGCAGGGAGCCCACGATCACTACTCACATCCTAGGTGGTACGCGAGAAGGGTGAGACAATCATCAGTGACATAGCAGCACGAGCAGGGAGCCAACGATCACTCACATCCTATATGGGACACGAGAAGGGAGAGATGATCTATGAGACAGCAACATGAGCAAGGATCCAATGATGACTCACGTCCTGGACGGGACGTGAAAAGGGAAAGACGATCATCAGCAAGACAGCGGCGCGAGCAGGGCACCGACCATCACTCACACCCTAGGTAGAACGCGAGAAGGAGGAAATGATATGTGAGATAACTAAGCAAGCAAGGAACCAACGGCCACTCACAGGCTAGATGGTATACGAAATAGGAGAGACGATCTGTCAGACAGTAGTGCAAGCAGGGGACCAATGATCACTGACGTCCTAGATGGTAGGCGAGAGGGGAGAGATGATCAGCAGTGAAACAACGACGCGAACAGGGAGCTGACGATCACTCACGTCCTAGATGGTATGCGAAAAGAGAGAGGCGAATAGTGAGACAGTGGCGCGGGCAGGGGGCCAACGATCACTCACAGCCTAGACGGTAAGCGAGAAGGGAGAAACGTTCGTCAGTGAGACAGCGGCGTGAACAGGATGATTACTCACGGGCTGGGTGGGACGAGCG
Organism: Boletus roseobadius; assembly: GCA_038092935.1. Classification (NCBI taxonomy): domain Eukaryota; kingdom Fungi; phylum Basidiomycota; class Agaricomycetes; order Boletales; family Boletaceae; genus Boletus; species Boletus roseobadius. The sequence continues at coordinate 8,955 of JBBPRE010000042.1, forward strand.
AAGGGAGACAGTCATCAGTGAGAGACAGCAGTGGGAGCAGGGAGCTGACGATCACTCACATCCTAGATGAGATGCGAGAAGGTAGTGATGGTCATCAGTGAGAGACAGTAGAGCAAGGAGCCGACGATCACTCACGTCCTAGATGGTACGTACCCAAGAAGGCAGAGACGCTCATCAGTGACATCGGCGTGAACGAGGAGCAGATGATCACTCACATACTATATGGGACGCAAGAGCGGAGAGACGCTCTGTGGGACAGCAATGCGAGTAGGGAGCCGATGATCACTCACGGACTACATGAGACGCGGAATCCAATGGGCGACCATCAATGAGACAGCAGCGCGAGCAGGGAACCGACGATCACTCACGATCTATACGGTAGAACATCAGCGGAAAGCGGTGCGAGCAGGGAGCCGACGATTACTCACTTCCTAGACGAGACGCAAGATGGGAGGGATGGTCTGTGAGACAGCAACATGAGCCGGGATCTGACAGACACTCACCTCCTAGACGGGGTGCCAGAAGGGAGAGACAATCATCAGCGAGACAGCGGTATGAGCAGGATACCGATGATCACTCACATCCTGGATAGTACGCAAGGAGGGAGAGGTGATCTGTGAGACAGCGGCACGAGCAGGGAGCTGACGATCACTCACAAGCTAGATGGTACAGAAGAACAGAGACGGTCTGTGAGACAGCGCCACAGGTACGGGTTTGATGATGACTCACATCCACGGGCTAGATCGGACGCGAGAAGGGAGACGGTCATCAGTGAGGGACAGCGGCGCGTGTAGGAAGCTGACGATCACTCACATGCTAAATGCGACACAAGAACAGAGAGACAGTCTGCGAGACATTGTCATGAGCAGGGAGCCGACGACACTCACATCCTAGGTGGTATGCGAGAAAGGAGACACGATCTGTGAGCAAGCAGCGCGAGCAGCTATCTGACGATCACTCACATCCTAGATGGTACATGAGAAAGGAGAGTCGATTTATCAAACAGCGGTGCGGGCATGGAGCCGACGATTACTCACATCCTAGATGATCCACAAGAACAGAGGGACGATTTGTGAGACAGTGGCGTGAGCAGAGATCCGATGATAACTCACATACTAGATGAGACGTAAGAACGCAGAGACGCTCTCAGCAGACAATCACTCACATCCTAGATGAGACGTGAGAAGGGAGAGACGGTGATCAGTGAGACAGCTGCACAAGCAGGGAGCTGACGATTACTCACACTCTAGATGGTCCGCAAGAACAGAGAAACGGTCTGTGAGACAGCGACATGAGCAGGGAGCCAACGATCACTCACCCACTAGATAGGAAGCCAGAAGAAAGAGACAATTCGTGAGACAGTGACACGAGCATGGAGCCAACGATCACCCACGTTCTAGATGGGACACGAGAAGGGAAAGACAATTTGTGAGAGAGCAACATGAGCGGGGAGCCGATGATCACTCACAGGCTAGATGAGACACAAGGAGGGAGAGACAGTCTGTGAGACAGCGGGATGAGCTGGGTGCAGAGGATCACTCACATCCTAGGTGGGACGCGAGAAAAGAGAGACGCTCGTCAGCGAGACAGCGGCACGAGCAGGGAGCCGATGATCACTCACATCCTAGATAGTACGCGAGAAGGGAGAGACCCTCGTCAGTGAGACAGTGGCGTGAGCAGGGAGCCGACGATCACTCACATCCTAGATGGTACGCGAGAAGGGAGAGACCCCCGTCAATGAGACAGCGGTGTGAACAGGGAACCGACGATCACTCACAGGCTAGATGAGACACAAGGAGGGAGAGACGGTCTGAGAGACAGCGGGATGAACTGGGTGTAGAGGATCACTCACATCCTGGATGGGACGCGAGAAGGGAAAGAGAGACGCTCGTCAGTGAGACAGCGGCGCGAGCAGGGAGCTGACGAACACTCACCCACTGGATGGGATGTAAGAAGGTAGAGACGGTCTGTGAGAGAGCGGCGGGAGCAGAGAGCCGACGATCACTCACATCCTAGATGAGACGCGAGAAGGTAGAGACGGTCATCAGTAGAGACAGCAGCACAAGCAGGGAACCGACGATCACTCACACGCTAGATGGTACGTGAGGAAGGAGAGTCGATTTATCAGACCGTGGCGCGAGTATGGAGCCGGCGATTACTCACATCCTAGATAGTGACTCCGCAAGAGCGGATGGACGGTCTGTGAGACTGGCACGAGCAGGGAGTCGACGATCACTCACAGACTAGATGGGACGTAAGAAGGGAGAGATGGTCTGTGAGACAGCGGCACCAGCATGGCGCCGACGATCACTCACATCCTAGATGGGACGTGAGAAGAGAGGGATGGTCATCAGTGAGAGAGTGCAGCGCGAGAAGGGAGACGACGATCACTCACGCTCTAGATGGGATGCGAGACGCGCCAAGGGAGAGACAGTCAGAGTCCGTAAGACAGCGGTGCAACTGAGAGTCGACGATCACTTACATCCTAGATAGTCCCCAAGAAGGGATGGACGGTTTGTGAGACAGCGGCACGAGCACGGAGCCGACGATCGCTCACGATCTAGATTGGAAAGAAGAAGGGAGAGATGGTCTGTGAGACAACAGCACGAGCACGGCGCCAACGATCACTCACATCCTAGATGAGACGTGAGAAGGGAGAGACGGTCATCAGCGAGAGTGCGGCGGGAGAAGGGAACCGACGATCACTTACACTCTAGATGCCAGGACGCGAGACGTGCCAAGGGAGAGACGGTCAGAGTCAGTAAGGCAGCGGCGCGAGCAGGCAGCCGGCGACGATTACTCACGAGCTAGATGGGACAAAAGAAGCCAGAGACGATATGTGAGACAACGGCACGTAGCTCACGATCACTCACACCCTACGTGGAATGCGAGAAGACAAGGAATTGGATGAGTGATGAAACGATTCGGAATGAGACAGCTGATCATGAAAACTTTGCAATTCTACATTGGCTCACCATTCCGGAAAGCTAGCTTGTGGTGACTCTTGAACTAGTGTTGGTCTAGAATCGTGAATTGCTCAACGTCGACCAAGGTCAAGAAGCTAGGCGCAGGCGCGGTCTGCCATCGATTGATCAACCACGATGGTGAGTCTCGATTATGTAATTCAACTTTGTCCGCAGCCTCTTTTCTTGTTTGCACGCACTCTGGTGACGTTGATAGAAATACTGTAGTGGCGAGTTGGAACGGTTTCTTCGAAAGTGCACCACGTCGTGATTAGTGTGGGGTTCCAGCTTGTCGCCGAGCATCCATTCAGTCGTCGGATGTCTTACGTCCGTCTCGTCGTTTGCATGGGGTTGTAATTACGAAGGGTTCTGAGCCTATCTGATTCGTAGCAATACATTGCCAAGCCAGCCAATGTCCGAGAGTCAAACAATCAATTGGTGGGTAATAGCCACCCATCGTTGGTTATGTATACGCCATGGGAAGTGAACGACTTTGCTTCGCTCAGTCTTTGGAACCTGAAAACGGAGATGGTTTGGCTGGGACGCCATGGGCGAGGACCAATTTTTTTTTACAAAAGTACAGAAAAGGAACGGGATATGAATATGTATGTATATTTGCGCATTCAACCCGACGACATGTAGCATGCCACGGGTGGTGGAGGGGGAAGCTCTCAAAATCTAAATAGGGGAGGGCTAGCAATCAGCGTGTCCATTGTAGGTGACGTCCCTGAAAGTACGCATCGCAAAATACGTGACACACTATCCTTTGAAAGTCGATGAACGATGGCACACACAAATCTAAACCATCGGAATTGCTTGAGTGCGCTGTGCAGTATTCCCAGTCGTCATGAACGATGCAGTTTCTGTAGGATGTGGGGGCATGGCTTGGAAGGACGAATACAAGGTGGGTGAGAGTGGGTTCATCTCCACCTCCATCTCCTGTGGTCGCGTGGTCATGTACGATAACGGGGGAGGAGAGCCCGGCGGCCCGGGCGCCGGGGTAAAGACCGTGGACGGATCCGATGGCCAGCGCGCGTGCATATTGGTCATGGGCGTGCCCGTGTGCAGGAACGCTGTCACGCCATCGGGATTATTGCGTAGGCGTCGATACTGCCTACGTTTGTACAGGATGCAACACCTGATAAGGATGAACAAGAGACAGACAACACCAGCAACGGTGCCACCAATGATAGCACCAATGTTAATGCTGCTTCCTGAGCTACTCGAGTTCGAGTTTGAATTTGGACTCGAAGTGGACGGCCAATAGTCGGATTGATCTGGGGGTGAATGAGAGGAGTTCGGTGGGTGGGATACGGAAAGGGAGATCTACTTTGGCTGGCATAATTTCCTGCTTGTTCTATGTTGAATAACTCGGACGACCAGTTCGTCGCTGTATGCAATTTAAGAAATGTGGGCATGGCATATACAGGGACTCGTACGGTTGATGGTAGCCCAGTAAGGTATTGAAGCATTATCCGCAAGGACATATCCTTGTGGGAACACTCTGGTTGGTGGTAAGAAACGACCCATAGGTCATGACACGGCGGAACATAGCGAATGCTCACTCGTCCTTGTAATTCGAAGGACAGTTTTGAGAGAATGAGGGCCAACTGCCAATGCGGCCGTTAAACTGCGAACTTGAATAACGGGGAAATCACTCACGTTGCGATATCACTTACATATGCTGGGTCCTGGCAAAGTGTGCAAGCCATCATAAGGTTATAACAAGACCAAGAACTACAGTGACACCAAGCCCGTGAACAAGCATCGAGACTCGAACTCGAGAGATCATACCAGTAACAAGGAGTGGCCGTTGTACCATTAGGCGAATCATACGAGTTCCCAGAAGGCAGAGCGGGTTGTGTCCAAGCTGTCCCGTTTCAGGCAATAAATGAGCATTTCATACAAATCCCGGAAATGGAGCGACTTACTATCCCCAGCGCATGCAGCGATCACATACGCGACTGTCAAACAGGGGCTTCGTTGTTCAGCGTTATTCATCCACTCATACTCGCCCTGGCATGTCGCATTCGTGACGGGGACAAAAATGTTTGGGCGAGCGCCCCGCACTTGAGAGAGCGAAAAGACTATGGTAATGAAGAGAAACAGAATGCGAGAGGTCATGCCTACTCTGGTGTTGCACAAATCGACGAGCTTGTCGTTCGAAGGATAAGGGCGCTCTGCGGAAGACCGTCTGAGAGTAGTTATCAAAGTGCGCGAACGGCCGCGGGAGCACGCTCGAGCACTGAGTGGACCATGGTGCACGTCCGTGGTCATGTGTCCATCTCAGCGTCAGCGCTCAGCTGTGATCTATGAGAGTTCATCGGGAGGTCTAGAACACCGGAGGTCACATGTGTATGGGTAACGTGTGGAACTATAGTTGTCAAGTGGGCAGGTGAGCATACTAAGAAGTGTTATTCCAAAGATACCTGACCGCTACTAAATCGCTGGCACCTGGGAGTCAAAGGCTGATTGTCGTGGTAAGTAAAACTTGGTTTGGAAATAGCGTAGCTTCGATGTCTGTTATGTAAGCCGGCCCGAGGCTTTGAGCAGTTCGGCTGGACTCACCGAGTCAGAGTGATTGACCCTTCAATGATTTGCTTTCTTGCGAGTCGCCCTCCAATCGCAGCTCTCAACAACTTATGGTAGAGTCGTCAAGCGATAACGTCACATATCCTTTCGTGCAGATTAATTAGGGTTCCCGGCGGCCGCTGCACTGAAGCGAAGACTCGCCGAGAAGAGTCATCATCTCATCTTTACGGTATAATTCAGTTTGGCGTCAAGTAATCCATAAACCGAACAAAAAAAAATCCTACTAAGCTCCGACGCACAGCGAAACAACGGTTGCACTCATGCTTTCCGGCCAGTCCTACAGAGTCTCATAAGCAAAAGGTAGCTCGAAGCAAGAAGTAGGTTTGATCGTTTGTAATTACCTTGGATTGTCGATATGGAGACAAGTTGATCACTCAACCCTCTAGGTGTTATTTCTATCATGTCACCAACGGGCGTGCTCCTGGCTTTGCTGACTGTCTTTTGTCGTGCGGTGGCGGGCCTTGTTGTAGCGCGTGCCGCACCGACTGCGACCCTGGACAACGCGATAGTGACAGGCATCAGCTCGAGATCCACAAACCAGTTCCTAGGCATCCCGTACGCTGAACCACCGTACGTCAGCAGATTCAAACTCGCACTTGACGCTTTTCATGTTTTTCTTCTTCCAACTGACACTGACACATGCCCTTTTGAATCAGGACAAACAATCTGCGCTTTCAGCTTCCCCGAACTTTACCGCCATACAACGCCAGCTTCTCCGCAACCGCATATGGTCCCGCGTGTCCCCAGCAGGTGGTCGCACACCCGTTGCCATCTGGCCTACCAGATGAGACGTTTACATATTTGACCAAAACGCTCATTAGTGTCGTCGACCCTTCTGCAGAAGACTGTGCGTTGATTCCCCCATTTTGTCTGTCTGAAGCTGAAAGATAGCTTGTGAATGGTAACATAGGCCTGACGTTAAATGTGGTTACCCCCGCCGACGCGACATCCGAGTCCAAATTACCTGTGGTTGTGGTGGGTTCGAGTCCCAATTCGCTATACACCTCACATTAAGCAAGGATCACGCACAGTGGATTTTTCCAAGTGGATTCGAGTGGGGTGGTCCCAACACGTATGTCCTGGCATGTTAGAGCATGCGTATGACAGACATCATATTGCTTCGTGTTATCACAGGTGGGACGGCAGCATCATTGTGGAAAAAGCAATCTCCCTCGGTGTCCCCGCCATATATGTCAGTATGAACTATCGGTGAGTACGTTCGCGCTCGTAACAGCGTAAGACAGCTCACCGTGACATGGTTGAGATAGTCTAAATGGTAAATGCTGTTGCATTGTACCATTTCTCCCCTCGTGTCATTGATCGTTATGTTTAGCGTTTGGGTTCTTGGCTAGCCAGGAAGTTAAGGATGCTGGAGTCGGCAATCTCGGTCTCCAAGACCGTACGTGTTGCCCTCTTCCGCACTTTGATGTACATTTTCTGATCTGCGACCAACAATTCTCGGATCGCCAGAACGCCTCGCTTTGCAGTGGGTACAAAAATACATCAGCGCATTTGGGGGAGATCCTACCAAAGTCACCATGTAAGGACATCTTGCCGGACTTTCCCATCCATTCTGACAAAGACGTCAGCTGGGGTGAAAGTTCCGGTGCTACTTCGGTTGCACTCCATATGGTGACCAACGGAGGAAACACTGACGGTCTATTCCGAGCTGCGTTTATGGAAAGTGGTTCCCCTATTCCCGTGGGTGATATCACCGATGGACAGCCGTACTATGATGCCCTCGTTGCAGAGACGGGGTGTTCTGGTGCGACAGATACGTTGCAGTGTTTGCGCGAGGTACCGTATGAGAGATTGTTGAGCGCTGTGAATCAGTCGCCCGGGCTGCTTGCATATCAGGTATGTTTTTCTGGCAGAAGAGAGACTTGGACGCATCGCGAGAGTGACTGATGCTTCCCGCGTGTCGATACGCGTGGTTTAACAGTCCCTCGTCTTGGCGTGGATGCCTCGCGTGGATGGGGTCTTCTTGACCGCGGACCCACAATACTTGGTCCAGCAGGGATCTGTTGCAGACGTACCGTTCATCAATGGTATGTCCGAACTTGCGTTGTTCTTTCTCGCCTCGTCTGATGGAACTGCGAATCTATGTGGTTCATAGGCGATTGTGATGACGAAGGAACACTGTTCTCCTTCTCAACCCTCAACATCACGTAAGCCACGCTTAAGACGAAGCCACGTTCAAGTGGTTGAACGCACTCTCCCTTAGGACGGACGCGCAATTTGAAGAATACCTCCACACATACTGGTTGCCGAATGCATCGACCAGCACACTCGAGCAATTGATGACATACTACCCCTCGGATCCTACCCAAGGTTCACCATTCGACACGGGGTATCTGAATGCGCTTACGCCACAGTTCAAAAGACTGGCCGCGTTCCAGGGGGATGCCGTCTTTCAAGCGCCGCGACGGTTCTTCCTACAGAATCAATCTGGGAAACAGAGTATCTGGACTTACCGTAAGTTGTTCTACCATCGTTAAGGCGTCATGCGTCTCGAAAGTGGACTCCTCTCATTCTCATTCTTGGGCCAGTGAGTAAACGGCTTAAGAGCGTTCCTTTCCTTGGTTCCGTGAGTCAGAGATAACTGTTCTTCTTTCGTGTGTTGAACCGATTTTCATGATCCCAGTTCCATACATCCGACTTGTTCAACGTCTACGGCGGCTCGGACATGGCATCTTATCTCGTCCGTTTTGTTGCAAACCTCGATCCAAACATTGGAGAAAGCACTGACCTGTACTGGCCCCAATACGATGCGACGACGAACCAGACGATGCTGGAACTCTTAGATGGGTTGGTGACACAGACGTTGATAACAGACACATATCGTGTCGAGGCGATGGCATATTTGGCGAATGTGATGTTGGCGAATCCGTTGTGACGAGGGGGGTTCGATATGGTGCAGGTGCTGTTGTTTTCCACTGGGCATCATATATTGTGTCTCAGGCGTCATCGAGTGAACCCTCGGCGACGAGTCGTCGTTGCTTGGGATACTAAGAGGTGTGCGGAGGTGCATTATCAGCTCACCAGCGAATGGACAACATCTAGTTGGGGACATGCCGGCGATCAAGGGAGGCTCTTGAGTGGAGTTACTGGTAATTGAGGATAGAATGGTTGCTGGTGTATAGGTCGATCTACGCGTACGATTTCAAAAGTTCTTCGTCCTGGCATGGATGGCTCGCGTAGATGGGGTGTTCTTGGTTGCGGACCCGCTACATTTGGTCCAGCAGGGATCTGTTGTAGACGAACCGTTCACAAGTCGTACGTTGTTCATAGACGCGCTTTCTTCTCTTCTGATAGAGGTTCCGCTCGGTTCATAGGGGATTGCGATAACGGAGGATTCAACCATCTTCTCCTAGAGACGATCAGCATCACGTAAGCGTAGTTCCCACGATGCTGATTCGAACTGCCGGACAATTCGAAGAATACCTTCAAACGTACTACATGCGTAATGCCTCGAGGGTCACGATCGCGCAGGTGATGGCGTATTACCCACCCAAGGGTCGCCATTTGACGCGGGCTATCCCAACGCGCTCACGTCGCAGTTTATGGGGATAGCTGCGTTCCTGGGAGATATTGTCTTTCAGGCTCCAAGACAGTTTTTGTTGCAAATTCGGTCCGAGAAGCAGACGATCTGGACATACCGTACATTGATGCACCGATGGCTAACGTGTCATAGATCCTGAAAGTGGTCTTTTCTTCACTTTTCCTTCAGGCAGTGAACGAACGGTCGAAAGGAAATGGAGCAGTTCCTTGGGAGACATGTTCGCTTTGATCTAGCCCAGCATTGCGAACGGCGATGACATGGCTACGAGGGATAACGGGATAACGACACACTTCAAGGACACACTGCAAGCACAGTTGGCAACTTACAGAGGCCTGTACATCGGTTCGGTCTCGTATGTGAAACTGGTATCGACGACTAATACCTTTGCATCTTTGACCAGACCGCTGCGCGAGGATGTTGGTACCCCGAGGAGACGCCTCGCGGTCTCGACGTTAGCGAACCTGTCTCCGAGATTCGAACCCAGCGCAACGACGACGGAATGGATCGATGGCCAACTGTCTCGGGATTCATATGAGTTGATGCGGGTAGAGGTGGCACTGGCAAACGGTCTTGCAAGTCACGAGACGAACAGACGTCTTTTTCGAGAAAGTCGTCTTGTCGCCGGGTTACCTGGACTCGAGCGGATGCCGCAAGGTGTTTAGTTTGGGAGAGATGGACAAATACGACGTCCGAGTCCGGGTGCATCGTGTACCCAAGAGCGTGGCAACGTGAGCCGACGGTCGACGTGAGTGCCTCTACGGTCTCGGGATGCCAAGTGGTATCCTTCGGAGGAACCCAATGCCTATAGACTATAGAGTTCGCTTGTACATCCGGGTTGGTGCGTCGTATATTTGGTAGTGACTCACTTGTGCATGATGCTCTATGGGGAGACGTCGAACGAAGGAGCACTGACTTGAATAAATAGATGATCGACGTACGAACGTTTCAAGGGGCGCGGAGTTGATCGAATGCGTTGGGCTGTCTGACCTGGCATTCTCGAGATGTCGTGTGTGATGAATGAGAGAGAGTACAATAGTTTGTGAATGTGCCTCCTCTTCATCGGTATCATCACCAAAGTGCCGGGACAATGTGACGAATTCATTATGCGGATAGTGTCTGGCATCAGCGTACTCGAACACCTACTAGCGAGCAGCTGTTCACAAGAAAAATCACCACAAGGGTTGGGCGACACTTGCACTAAGTAGTACTTGGAGTTCGTGACGAACAAGGACAACATCGAAGGAGGAACGTGAACGCGATGGCCCATGTAACATACACCCTCATTAGAGTTGACATTCGTTGGTTTTGTAAGGTGTAACTCTAATCAATCAGATACTGTCCTCCACTCCCTACCTCTACGTGTGTGCGGACTTCATCAATGACCGTTAAGTGGATATATATCCTGGCAAACTTGATGGTGGACGTGCTTGTTAGGATTTGCGACACGGCACGAACCCAAAGCACTATGTTCACATACTCCCGGTTCAGAATGTTATCTACGTGAACCACATTGAAATCACCTGGATCAATGCATCTCATCGTCCGTACCTGAGCGAAAATACAACAACCCACGTGGGAAACGTGATCGAAAGGGTAGAGTTGCCTGTTCGTTGGTGATGCTGATCCATTGTAAATATAACAATGTAGGTCAAAGAAGGGTAACGCGCACCGTTAGATGGACCCTTCCGGTTGAGGGTTCAGATGTATTGTTCGCTTCTTGTGCCTAATAGGACGTGAGTTGTCGTGACGAGTTCTACCATCACCAGAAAAAACACACTGGGTCAGTTTGCTTTGGCTCCGTGGGACCTTGTCTACTGCGAAAGCATTGTTGAGATGGTTGCGAACAGTGGCCTTGGCGGGCAATTTACGCTGTGGTGTCTAATGAGTCCCTGCATACAAGCTCGAGGCACAACAAACCTTTTAGTTTCCAATCGATTTCGCGACGGTTCGCTGAGATGACGTGTTAGACATACCAGATCAGACCGTCCACCAGGGAAGAGCACTCACTCGCTTACGTTTACCTGCGGCCATTCACGAAAGTGCCTTGTTTGTGGGATCCACTCTCAGTATTGAGTGGGAAGGTGATCGATGATCGATGATCAGTGGGCTGGCGCGTGCTTCCGGAAAGCCGATTAGGCTTATGTGAATTGAGATCATTGTTACTGTCCCTCCGTAGCCACTTTTTGAATATCGAACGGCGCTGAGTTGACTCGATAGTGTCGAGATTTTCCGCTGGACGTGCCTCTCGAGTGGAGGTCACTGGTGGGGTATCTGACGACCGATATGGTATGGGAGGGGCCAAGTGGTGGCATCTCATCCTCGCGAGAGTGGGAAGTGGAGGCAGGCGATGTGGCTCCAGCAGCGTCAACACAGAAGCAAGAGAAGAATGAAGTGATCGCTAACCTCGTCATAGTTGAATTGAAGACCTAGCGCGCTCGACGGCACCTCGTGCCATGCCATCTTCGCTGTGTCCTTTGGACTCGAGTAGACTAGATTTTCCAGAATCCTCCTGTCATACGTACGCAATGGAATCAGCGCAACTCTTTCGGTGACGCAATGAGAAATTCATACTGAATTTGAGTCGGGTTATTTGTTGTCATGGCCGCCGCCCGATGATGAAGGTTGCTCGTCCTGTTGTAATTCCTCGCGAGTAGATACCTACATAGTTTTTCAGCATGGGAGACGGAATGACACGCCAGGACAGTGACGGCACGAATACCTACATAGAAAGGACTATAATGATGAATGTCGATCTTCCCATCACGTCGACCAGTCGTAATATAACCGTTGTCCGGGAAAACAGCAACTGACAGTATGTATTCTTGATGACAGAGCCAATGCCGCGGCGGAGTCAGTGTTGAATCTTGGTGTGTCCAGGAACGAGATTGAATCCGGTACGTAGGTAGTGATGAATTTGCCGTTGGCGGCTAGAGCGATAGAGGGGACCTTGTCGTTTCCGTCGTGTAGAATCGACGATTTTGCAAGCTGGGATCCGGCGGGGGCATTGAATGACCTGACTTTGTTGTCGTGGGATGTGGAAAAAATTTGCTGCGCGTCGCTTGACCACGCAAATGGAGTGGCTGGGTCCTGCGAGGGTATCCTGGTCTTGATTGTGATGAGCTTGTCACCATTGCGACTGTCGAAAATGCGGATGCTGAAGCCACCGCC
>JBBPRE010000043.1:0-21184 GCA_038092935.1 Boletus roseobadius
TGATGCTAGGTCACAAAAACCATAACAGCATCTATGTCCATGGGGTTGCCATGGCTGCCATATGTTTGCGCTCCTGAGGAGCTTCCTTGTGTCTGGTTCTGCCAGACTCATCCTTGGTTGCTTTGTAGAGCAAAGGATTCAAGAAGGTTCCCAGTCTTCTTGATTTCTATTAAGTATGGGGTGACATACTTTTTCCTGTGGCTGTTGACGAAGATGTGTTTCATAATCTTGTCATGGATGTTCTTTTCTAGGAGGTAAACTCCCATGGCATCTCCACATTGTGACTACTCATATTGAGCTACCCACCAAGTTAGGAAAGACTTGGTGTGTTCCTTGGGACCTTGCTTCATTCTAGTGAGCTGGTCCATAGCATTGTTGGCATCCATGCTGGGCTTGAAACAGTCTTTGAGGAGTGTTTTAAGTTCCTCATCATCTGGCCACATGTGAAGTGATCCTTGCATCTACTTGGCAAGTTGGTTTTGTGCCAATATGCTGGCACTGTTTTTGTCTTTGCCCTCTTTGGAGCCTACATATTCTTGACAAGGTGGCAATAGTTTTCTTCTTGTCTGTATCAAACATTTCGAGATTTGCATCAATGTAGATATTTAGATGAATGAACCATTTGTTGAACTTGTTGTAGCTTCCATCATAAAGTTTTGGGTTGGGAACTATTTTGACCTTTTTGGAAACTTTGACCTCAGTGTTGGTTGAGTGTACGCCACTTGTGGCAAGTTGCTGAAGCTGCTATGTAAGGTCTGCAAGCTGTGCTTCAAGTGTGGCGATGCATGCAGCTTCTGCAGACATTGTTTGTTGGCATGGTGTTGGTGAGGATGGTGGGGAGATGTGAGGGGGCTCATAGTCCTCATTGGTCTCATAGTGTCCTTGTGGTTCTTGGTATGACAGGTTGAGCGAGTTCGGCTTCTAGCCTCCTGAGTTCAAACCAAGCTTCTGCTTCATAGGGGTGTAGAGATTCATAGCCATGTGTGAATCTGGCTTGTAGGAAATCGAAAAAATGAGGTGGGAATTCCTCTTCTTGTTTTATTTCAATGGTGTTGTTGGGATCTTCATTGAATTTGAAGGCTTCATAGGGTAAGGAAGATCTTTTCTTAATGAGGATCGTAATGTCCTCAGCTATGATCATCTGTAAAAAAAAGGTAACATAAAAATATCAAGGAGGATCTTCTTACTCCACTTGATATGAATCAGATCAAAAACCTTCCTGACTTTGTCTTTGAAAAGGTAACATAATACAAGGTTGGGTGGGCACAATACTGCTCTTGCACCACAACCAAGTATGAAGTAAACATAGCAAAAAAGTGTGCCACATGAGGACACTCACATATATGTAGCGAAAAGAAGTCTGAAGGGTGTTTAGACCAATTAAGAGTGCTCAAGCTCAGTCCTGCACCACCCTAGATAGCTAGGTGCCTTCACATCCATATAGAGTAGGTATGTAAACATATAAGAAAACGGGTAGCACAAGTGTCCAAGAAGATGAAGATGGTAAAGGATCTCGTTAAGCCTTGAGTCTGGCTGTTGGCAACCTCAAATCAAATAATGACTTGGCCCACTCAGACACTCAAACAGACTGATAGAGACGAGAAGAAGTTAGGAGGGAATCCCAACAAGAACTTGACTAGAGTTCTTGGGGCGATGGATTCAAGATATATATACATTTTACATGTTTGTAGTTATTATGACACTGGTCTGTGCATGTGAGGCTATGTAATGATGAATTGTGTGAGTATTAGTAAACTATGATGAGTAAGGTAGATGGAGATTCAAGGGAGGCAGTGCTAGACATTCTAGACTGATGGAGATTAAATATATGTGGTTGACATGTGTTACAGGTCTAGACCTGGTTCACATGGTCACATGATAGAAGATAAGATAAGGTCACATGATGTAAAGGTGTGAAGAGGTCACATGACTAGAAAAGAAAAGGGGTGAGAAAAGGGTTCATAACACCAGCTGTGTTCTCTTTAATGCTAGGGGCCACATATAACGATGATGGAGTAAGTGGATTGAGTGGTGGAAGTGGTTCTAGTCAAGTTCTTATGTTGGCAACCTCAAATCAAATAATGACTTGGGCTACTCAAACACTTAAACTGACTGATAGAGTGAAGAGACAGCTAGGAGGGAATCCCAACAAGAACTCGACTAGAGTTCTTGGGGCATTGGATTCAAGGTATGTATATATACTGTTTACATGTTTGTATTTATTATGATGCTGGTCCATGTGCATGAGACTATGTAATGATGAATCATGTGAGTATTAGTAAAGTATGCTGAGTAATATAGATGGAGATTAATAGGAGGCAGTGCTAGATATTCTAGACTTGTTGGAGATTAAATACATGAGGTTGACACATGTTACAGGTCTGGACCTGGTTTGCATGGTCATGTGATGAAAGATAAGATAAGGTCACATGACTAGAAAAGAAAGGGGTGAGAAAAAGGGTTTGTAACAGGGTCATCTATTTCTAGTGGAAGAGCTGGCGGGTGGTGAAGGCGAGTAAAGCTGTCAGGAGAGAGCTTGGTAGCAGGGTCCACAGTATATGCATCAGAAACTGCTCAAATGAATTGGATCACCTTCTGAATTGGCTTGAACGTAGCAAGAGAAAAGAGGGTGTCAATATCAATGTGAGGTTGGGGTCAACAACAGTAATCTATAAGGCTGTGAAGAGAATGATGATGATCTTGGACAGGAGAGTCTCAACATGGGATTGGAGGGTCTAGGGGCACAATGGGAGGGTCTGGATGTGGGCTGGGAGGATCTAGGGGTGCAACAGGAGAGTCTGGATGCAGGCCAAGGGGAGAGTCCAGTTGGGGAAGAGAAGAGTCTCCCCATGCTGCAGGAGAGTTGGGAGGTGATAAATGAACAAAAGATACCTCTAAACACATTAACAAATCAAAAGCTATGATGGAATATATTAAACAAACCTCTGGCTCTCCTTGTCAGCCTCATTCATCAGATGAGGTGGAGACCTCTGGCTTATCAAGTTTGCACTCTCTCTTTTGCATAGATAGGACATTATTGCACCTGTGGGAAGCTGTACCTCTTCCTCTATGGCTAGAGGGCACAACAAGGCCATTGAATTTTGCATTCTTGATCTGTTCTTGATCTCCTCTTGGAGCTTCTTAACCATGGTGGTACCAGGTTGTTGATGAAACTATATGAGGCCGACCAAAGTTGTGAGCAGAACAGATGCAGTTGTAGCACTGGTTTGAGGTTCCAGCACTGCCAGTGTCCATGGTGGGGGGATGTTAAAAGGGTAGGTGCAGTGCAGCATGCATTTGTAGAGGCAAATTGTACAATTGCACATTGCATTGCATGTTGCATTGTCAGATCCACATTGGACAATTCACTGTGGACAAGAAAAGGCACAATCAGACATGCGCAGATGATACCAGATAAATACAATAAGTAAATACATAATATAACATAGGGGATCAGTTTTGGTCATGGTCAATTTTCACTGGGCATGATGAGTGCACACAGCAGAGATAGTGGCCACAGTGCTGCTGCATTAGCCAAGGTGCAACTTTCCAAACTAGGAAGGTGTGCTTGCACTGCAATCCTGGGACTTGTTGTTAAAGAGACTGGACAATATTCTTTATACAGAATTCATTCACATTCATTGGAATACTAGAAAGGTACATTCTTTTTATTTTTACCTACATACCTTTGATTCTTTCCATACTCCTTGAGGGGGAGTGTTGTAAACTCATCTCAAATGGGTGAGAACATTAGTAACATACATAAGCATGGCTTGTTTTGGCCTGCTAGTACTGTAGTTTTTTCTTTAGTGACTACACTATAGTTTTCTACAAAGCACTGCACTGAAAGGTTGCAGACAATAACAGAAGGGGTGGGAGATGTCCTGGAGGTGATAGGAAGCAGCACATCAATGATAGGAAGCTGCTGAGTTGAGATATAGGGCCAGGAGGCCAATTGGGCAAAGAAGGCAAAATGGGAGGCATCAAGGGTGAAGTGCTGCACCAGAATGATGTGAAATGGATTGGAATGCATATAAGGCAGTGTGGAATGGACAGTGCAACAAGCAGAGCATGCAGTGACTCAAAATGAGTTGATATGAGTCTGCTAGCTAGAGAAAAGCCGAGTCAGCAAGAATGGCCCAAGTGCTCAATGGACAACATACCTAGACCACCCAGACCACCTAGCAACATTCCAAGATGTCCTATTGAGGCCATCAACCCACTGCACTGATGTGGAAAGCTCAAATCACAAACTAGAACAGTTAGTCAAGCCAAGATGGAGAAAAGTACATACTGAGCAACACAGTCATGTCAGGATCATATTGGGTAAATTGGATTGGCCAGATATGATGTACATGGTGTATAGAAGTCGGGGGAGAGTTTCCAAGGCACAATACACAGGCATGATGGCACCAGAGTTGATTGAAGGCAACCACACAAGCAGAGATTGTTAAGTACAGATAAACTCCGAGGGAAGAACGAACTCTGGAACTCCAGAGTTGTCTTAGCGGACAGGACTTGGCTTCACCATGTGTGGTGTGCCCTTGTTAGAAGTCCTGTTGTCCTGGAATTTACTGAGGGTTGGAGGTAGACTTAAGACATGTTAGACATCAAGTTGAGTGGGGGGTACAGAGAAAAGTCTTTGAGACTCGGGTGGAGAGAAGGAGTTAAACTATGTTGATATTCGAACTAAGGAAATACAAGAGTTGTTTGGGGAGTTTATATACTTCGGAGTCATAGAGGGATTAGTAAC
Source organism: Boletus roseobadius (assembly GCA_038092935.1). NCBI lineage: Eukaryota > Fungi > Basidiomycota > Agaricomycetes > Boletales > Boletaceae > Boletus > Boletus roseobadius. The sequence goes on from JBBPRE010000043.1 coordinate 4,754, forward strand.
AGAGGTGGAGTTGGTTTGTAGGTAAAGGTGTCGGAGGTAATGTAAAGCCAGAGCTGTGTTCCTAAGTGGAGCACAGGTATGGAGGAGAACATACAGCAGGACTAGTATATACAGAGATCAAGAAATGGAATGTAACTTATATTGTAAGTCTTATGGACAGGGTCCAAAGGTCAGGGGTCATGTCTCTAATGAGAACATGCCGGAGTTCATATGTACAGGAACAGAGTTGGTCCAAAGGACTGGGGTTGGAACTTACTGGATTTCCAGAATATAACAGAGATAGGACAAGTGCCACTTGCCACTTGTGACTTGCCTTATTTGGGCATTACTGCTTGGATGCAACACAACTACATCATGGACATTGCCATAAGTTCTCACAGGTACCAATATCCATGGCCATGGGTTCCAGATTTGCCTCAGGTATGTAGATTCCAACCCATACCCATACCCATAGGTACCCATATCCAAGACCCACCATGGGTACCTGGTACCCCTGCAGTTCCCTAGTCAAACCTGCACTGATATGGTATGCAAGCTGAAATAGGCTGTATTGAATACCCCAAGTATCAATTTTGTATTCATGATCACACTATGTGATGTGACCTCTAACTTGCCTAGACAAGACCTTAGCCAATCACCTCCTTTCTCAACTGCAACTTTCAAAGGCTGGGGTGGAATTGGAATGAGTAGTACAGTATATTGGTTGACCAACAAAACAGGATCAATAGAGTATTTTTTTGAATAAAATAGTTTAATTGAATTAATTTAATAAATTCATGTAGCTATATATTCAGTATTACAATGCACAATTGAACAGCATTATTAAAAATGAAGAATTAACATTACTTAGGGTTAGGTTAGATTCTTTTGATTCAGGAAAAATGCCAATAATCAATCAGCAAAACTATAGATTATATCAGCACCTGTAACAATTAGTCCAATTATATCCCTTTGATGATTTTTCATAAATGATTTTATTTCTGTGAGCTATCAACATTTTTAATTGAGATCCTTTGACTGCAAATTACTGGGATAATGAAAAAACCATCAATATAATTTAATAGCCATAATAATGAGGTTGGCTATAATATCATACTTAAATCATTTTCAAACTTTTAATTCTTGTTCACAATATATAAAAATCATATCAATAAAATCATATTATGTATAATTGATACTGTTATCAGCTACTTGCTGGATTTTTATAAAAAGAATTCAATTTCATTATCATGGTTGGAATATAATGGAGGTGGTGAAAGTACACAAATTACAACTATTTCCATTCTACCTTGTCCAAATAAAACTATAGTCCATTCTAATATAATAAAAAAGAGAACAAAAATATAAAGTCTTAATAATCCATATAAATATTTGAGTCATTTTGCCAAGCTTATTAAATATTTATGAAAAAAATATAAATAGGTACATAATGTAATTATATATATGACAATAAAAATATGTTACTACAGTATATATTTAGTATCTATTTCTTTTTTATTAGTGACAAGAGGCAATATTACAAGCAGACAATGCCCTGCACCAACATAAATAGCTTGATTTTTGTATTCTATATACTAACACATTGTGATAGAGATGCTTCTGACACAGGAAATGAAAGCAGTGGTGAGATCATTATTTTTCTTCTCTGGTTCCTTTTTAACATATGTCATAGATGTTAAAAGCACCTAGCCATGTGCATTGGAAGGCTGTTGAATGTGCTAAAGAGTTCACAAAAAATTGCATGACAGATGACACTGAGTTGCTCATTGACCAAGCTTGGAAATTCACACCTAAATCAGATGCTGGATTATTAGAAACCATCATTATTTTTGAATGAACATGATCCCACAGTATATTGTTCTTAATAATAATTGCTGCTGTTTTTATAATCCATGATCATACAGGTTGACATTGTCTAATGGTTTAGAAACTAAATTCTGAAATCTTTTACATCAAATTTTAAGAGACAAGCAATACTTCATCAAGCACTCCTCATTTATCATGAACTGGATGATGAGATTCCAAAGGTAACCTACACTGAAGAGATGGGTGGTCCTTGTAGATAATGACTGAATAAGATCATTAGTTCTTTTAGTGTGAAGAGACTGATTTTCCTCTGGTGTAGATGAGATAAAGTGTGCATCACTAAATCATTGCTGAAGCCTGAGTATGAAGTGAATGTGGAAATCAGTGTAGTCCTTCTGCTGATGAAGTACACCATGTTGATACAGGTTGTTTCTTTGTGAAGTAATTGAAGATGATGAATATTTGTAATACCCAATACTGAGGTCATGGCAGTAGACATTGCATTCTCAATCAGTACTTTATGTGTGTGCCAAATCTACACCCACTGTATCTCTCCTGGATGGACATGCTGTGTTATGTGTCACTACTCATGTAATTATCAAACAACTCCTCACTCCTCCAAATCTATTGAGAAATGAGCAAGATATAGTAAAAATACAAAAATGCTACATAGATACACAACTTGTATATTTTGCTACACTTTTTAGTATATTTTACATTTTTTGTACACTGTAGGCAACATCAGCAAAACATCCCCCTATGTACACATTGAGACCTAGGTCAAGGCTAAAAGAACTAGCATAGTTTCTCCATAATATGCACAAATCAATATAATATACACTATCATACATTGTAAGAGTGCATAGTTAAATCCATACTATTTGTGCAGGTGGTACAAAACAACAATGTGTGGAATATATGAATATGTGTGCAAAAAGACCATCTGCATATCAATATATGATATATGTATCTGCATATTTCTACAATATTAATTAATTATGGACCTTTTCTATTTGTGTAATTTTGCAATTTTATTTATTCTCCTTCTGTGACTTATATATTACATGCATTGTTTATACAAATGTATCTGCTGGTTCATAACACAATCAAACTCACATACTATGTTAAGTCTTAGATTACTACTAGGATGACTTAATTGAGTTGCCTTGTGCGATGGGAAACACCAAAGGAACAAGACCAGCTTGTGCCTGTCTCAGCATAGACTCAATCCTTATATACTATGCTGCTATTTGCATGTATTACATATGTATCAAATCTACCAATACTAGCTATACATATACATTCTAACCCTTGGATCTGGGCATAGTAAGTGAAGTTATGCATTGAATTAACTTCAGTAATATTGTTCATGATATGTGTCAAATCAGAAAATATTATATAATCTATACACTTGGTGCTCAGAAAAAGACCCTTGATGTAACTGTGCTCTGGACAACCTGCAAACTAACTTCAATCAAAGCAGTAGAAGCCATGACAGCATGATTTAACAATTTATTACTCTATTAGCTGCCATGGCAAACAGGTTTGAATATCTATGATAAAGTATTTTGTACTGATTGATTAGTATTTCAAGTCCAGTTCTGGATGCAAGGACTCACAACTGAAATAGATGTGACAACTGATTCTGATTCTGATTGGACTGCAGCTGCCAATTGTGTCATTTTAGGAGTAAAATAGCCAGTTGCAATCAGTGGTCTATTTCTTTTGGAAAATTTCTGGACTTTTTTGTAAATTTGTTGGTTGATAATATGTTCCTCATTCCAGTATATATATTTCTACAATTGGGTTAGCATTTAATGATTTAACTGGGATTAGTGAATATATATAATCTGCATATGTCAATGAATCCTTGAAGTGTGCAAATAATATATTGTATATTTCATACAGATCCCCATGAAGTGCGCAAAATAGTACCATCTAATGTCTACACAGTATACCATCCATAGTAGAATTGTATTGTTTGTACACTCCATGATAATCATAAAGTTCACAATCTACCATACTATTGTATAGTAATAATAATGTTATTTTTGTGCATGTAGGTAATATATTGATGTACAAGACAACTTAAGATACAATTAAATATATGGGCCATTGGACTGTGCCAATGCTGATGTATATACATATATATATAGAAATACACTATTAGAAGCAGAATATAGTATCTGCTCACTGTTATGCTAATGTGTAGAACCTAGTTGTAGCACACACTCTAGTGTAGTATATAGACATGTATGAAGCTGAAGTCTCACTATGACAAATTCTTAGACTTATCACTCATGGAATGATCAGGAACTAAGCAATGAATTGCATAGAACTAGATGGAGAACTACTCATACAAAGGCAATGTATTTTTAGGATAAGTACTGTGCACACACCAAGTGGGCAAGGGAAAGATAAGGCAGTACTAGAGAACTACCTAGAATGGAGCAGGTCATCCATAAATGTAATGTATCCTAGAGTAATATGTAGCTATGAGAGCATAGGCCTCTTGCATATGGGAAGGGGAATAAGCCAAAGCATAGTTAGAAGATGAAAAAGAGAGAAAATCTGTAACACTCACTTAGATGACTCATCTACCTATACATCATATGGACTGCACAGTTTAGCTAGCCATTCATATAGTTTGCTACTCAAGTATATGAAAAGATATTATAAATTTCATCAGATGTATCTGGTATCAAGCAATCACAAGTTATTTTGTATTAGATATAGATATACAAATTGTGTGACCTAACCATGATCAATTATCAAAACACTCTAGTATTCTTATCAATCAAACTAATCAACATCAGTTTGAATTATGGATATCTGGATCACATATTGTAAGCAAAATTATGTATATATATAATATACGATTTTATCATATTGCTATATACTACATTTATGCAAATTATATTGCTTAATTCTATATATTTCTAGGTCCCTTGCATATTTATATATATTGTGGTATTCATTGCTGTGTAAACTATTGTTAGGACATGGACATACAATACATGCATAGCAATTGACAATAAATTGTGTGTGATGTGATTATGTTATATATATATTGAATATATATACCAACTGATTAATAAAGTATATGAATTGCCATTATGATTATATAATGTTTGTCTATTACTGAAATATTTTATTCCCTTCAGCCTAATTTGTATTCTATACATATATATAGTTATTATACTGCAGGTTTGTTTTCATGCATATAATATTTATGGATTTAACATATTTTGAAATATTTATGGAAAATGCATTTTGGAGACCAAAACATACTAAAGAGAAAAAAATCAATACCAAACCCCCTGGGGCAGGTACAATATTCTATTGATTTAAACATTTTACAATTTGGTCAGATATCATTTGTCCTTATTTATTGTCTTTCCAAAAGAGGAAAGTATTGGTTACAAATTCAAGTTGTGATTTAGTATAGCCACTTACTTTTGCTTGCTTATATATATCATGATCATATAATCAGATTATGTCCTCATACTTGAAGCATGGAAAGCTGGCCAAAAATGCAAAATAAGACAGAGGTGGCAATGCTCCATTGGTCAGGGGTGCCAGCTATTAGAATGTAAATGGTCTGCTCAGTCAATATGAACACAAAAGCATTAAGATTACAATGGACTCACCCCTCATCAAAGGTGGGCTGACTCTAACCAAAAAAGTAACTGCCTATACAAATCATATTGAGTGGACTCCTTCATCAACTTCTGACCCCATCACCACCACTGTCAGCATTATATATTTGCTCAATGGCAACCATCACACCATGTGGATCCAAAAAAGATATGCAATCAAAATGTATCAGTTTGAGCAAGCACAAGTGACCTTTAATGGAGTCCCTATTGGGAGCCATGAGAAAAAAGAGGCTGAAGAGGTGATGCAAAATCTTGGCACATTCCTGAATGAGCATGCAGTCTGACTCATTGAATTTTTTAACTATAGTAAGAAATATGCATGAACTGTTAGTGTATATGTCCACTAATATTGTTGTTAGATGCCATGAAACAGCAGCCCAACAGTAGTCTCCTCTTTCACACACTGTCTACTGACCACAGTCATTCTGCAAAGGAGGATACTAATGTGGACAAGCTAAGGATTTGTTTTGTCTCATGAAAGACAAGCTGAGGAAGGAGCAAGCAGCTCTTCAACCCACCATTATATCACAGTGGGAATGCAATAAGGTGGGCCTCAGGTGATCTAGGATCAATGAGGCTATTCTTGGATGAAATAGGATCAAAGTGGCTGTAGGTACACCAACCAGGTGGAGCAGGATCAGGGGAAGATCCAGGGAAGATCCAGGCCTTGTAATGCACAGGAACACACAGTCTGGGGTAGAGGGGGAAATGAGAACAAGAGCCCATCCAGGATTAAGCCTAGGATTGTCTGTTACTAAAAAGGAAGACCAATGCAAGTGATCATGAGAGCACAATCTAGAAATACTATGAATAATCAAGAAGAAAAAAAGAAAAAGAAGCTGGAGGACAGTCATGTGTGACTGTCCATCTTTCTAACTATAACAATATCCCATCTTCTCAAAACTGGTCCTGCTGACCCTCATGACAAACTGGAATATCACTGCAGTTCATGTCTTTCATCATTCAAATGGTAAGAATGTCAACTTTGGAGACACATTGATTGAGGTGAGAAATCAAATTATTATTTTATACATTTTAGTGGACACATACACTAATATTCAGGTTCTATTAGGTCATTTCTTGGGTATTTCCTCTGGTCACCTATCCACTGAAACATCAATGAGGGCCAACCTGAGTGTGGCATTGCATTTGGGAGGGAGTAACAGCATTCCTTGAATATCAACTGGGCATCATGAATGTAACCATACAACAGGCATATATTTGCAAGGCAAGTCAAACAATTTTAGTATAGAATTGTTAAATCACCAACAACATGATCATACTAGCTCATCAAGCTTTTCTATCAAAATTGCCACATGACCCTTCCACAACTCAAGCTTGTGTTATCAGAGCAATATACATCTACATGGCTTCAAAAGATGGAGAAGCAGATTGAGGAATGGCACAAGCTGATTGAAGGGACCTGTTATGCTGGTGAATAGAACCTAGTTGTAGCACACACTCAAGTGTAGTGTGTAGATATGTAAAAACTTAAAGTCTTGCTATAACAAGTTATGAGGCTTATCACTCACAGAATAACCAGGATCTAAGCAATAGATTGCATAAAACTAGAAAGAGAACTATCGTTACAAAGGCAAGATATTTATAAGAGCAGGTACTGCACACAGACTGTTATGATATGCAATATTTTCAAACTTTTTAACTTAGCGCATTTGCGCACTTACCTTACATCCTTCAGACTTCGAAGTCACGTGATGTGCACATGACCATGGGAAACTACACATGACCTATGGTCTAGACAAACACATTGCACACACACCTTATTAATTTCTGTTCTTTCTTTCTCATCATCATTCTTCTTCTCTCACGAACTCTTCTTTCATTTCTCCTTACATAGTAATCATTCCCATGGACCCTATGGTCCATGCACGCTCCTGTAACATATATAAGCTAGCTGTAGTCAACTGGACTCCCCAGTCTAATCCATTTGTCACTTGCAACCTACACTCTTGCAAGTTGATTAAGGAAGACATTGCCTCTCATCTTTACCTCTCTGCTTCTTTATTGCCCAGTAAGATTTGGTGTGTCCAAGAAGAGTCCTGCCAGTGTTCGCTTGAGATCATCTCACAACACAGACCATGCAAGAATAGACCATCTGGGCTGAGGGGAAGATGAGGCAGTACAAGAGAACTACCTAAGAGAGTAAATTATCCACAAAAGTATTGTAAATGAGCCAATGCATAGTTAGAAGATGAAAAGGAAAGAAAATCTGTAATGAGACCACATGGATGGAGGATTGGAAGATCTTCTTGTGAGCTTGGAAGAGCACACTGAAGAAGGCAAATTTCATGACAGGTTATCATCCACTCATGAGCAACAAGGACTATGTGAAAATGAAGATATCAAAGCATGTCCATTGATCACATCAAGGCTTTCAAGCTCACATATGTACAAGGTTTTTTATGCCATGCCATTTCAGTGGCATGCCACTACTACACAAAATCCTTTTAGAAAAACCCTCATGAATGCAGTCATCATGGCAGTGCAATGTATAGCCCTTCTAGAGGCCAGTCTCTTCATAGCAAAGTGTTTGCTCTCTTTAACTCCTTCATGCTGTCTGGTTCCAGTGGTAAGGCGATCAAAGTGTGGAATGGCTACAAGAAAGCCCACAAGCTAGATCCTTCTAATGCCCTGTTGCAATATATGCCCATCCTGAGTGTGGATGAGAACTTGGGCATGAGTACTGCCCATGCTACTGATGTCCCTGTCATAAAAAGCACTAACTTAATGAAGATTTAATAGATTATTGACATTATTTGTTCAGATGGTCTCAGATATATCAAGATTGGTAAAGAAAAGAAGCTGGATCCATTACTGGTGTACACATTGAAACCTTTTCTGATGGTATGTGGCAGTAATATTAGTGAACATGTTCACTAATATTCAGTATTGTTTCAATTATTATTTCTAGTCATTCGCTGTCTTATCAAACAAGAATATGTCATGTATCCAAAGTCTGACTGAAAGGCTCAATCTTCCATTACTGCCAGAGGAAATGAAGACTGCAATTGAGAAGCTACATCTTGGTTTGAATTTCAAGGTGCTCAAATTTGCTGGTGACAGTGAAGCAAATAAGTTCTGGCAAGCTCAAACAGATGAAGAGCATCAAAAGGAGGAGTTGGGACCATCTGCCATCTCATCAACCATGTTCTACACCATGAAACTGAATTAGACATGGATGCAACAAGCAAAGTTGATAAGCAAACAGCTGGGGCAACTCCAGAAGGCCAAAATTCACTCACCACCCTTGACTTTTGTATATATTTATGAAGATTATGATGATGAGATGTATGGCAATGCAAGTGCACCTTCCATTTCCATTGGTAAACAATGTCAATATTAGTGTATGTGTTCACTAATATTCTTATTTTCCAAGGCAAAGCCAAAGGAAAAGAAAAAGCCATAACTGAGGCCAGTGGAATGAGTGGTGCAGTTACATACACTGATCTCTGCCAAAGGAAAAGTCACAACTGGAACCAGTGGGACCAGTGGTATTGCTACATCCATCTCTGGTAAGTCAGATCTGTTGTCCTTGCCTATCTGCATGCTGATATTAGATAGAAAAATGTAGTGCCCCCAATGATGGTTTCAGTGTTGACATTGTAAGGGTCCTCAACAAAGCATATACAATCCATTCCATTCAAATCTCTTTTTGAAAATCTCTGTATTATTCAAACATTTTCCACATCACAGGAGATGGACGACCAATGGAATGACACAAAAGAAAACATCCTGGCAGGTGAGATATCTGATGCACCCAATACTCTGTTTGGATTACTTGTCAACATGGCACATGAGCTCATAGAGGATGAAGAACATACCCAAATCATTATGTCTTTTTTGGAGAAAGAGGACACTTGCCCCCCCCTCCAGAGAAAATAGTCAACTGTTAAGGAAAGGGTGGATCAAGGATGTTGAAATTATACAATACAATTACATAATATTTCTTACTTACACTCTTCATGGTCATACAGATCCAGCTTGATCATGTGACAGATCATATGATACTCCAGACCTATGGTATCATTGCTGACTGACTTATTGCTATATAAGTCTGTCATGTCATATTTCATACCCTGATGACCCATTACACATGGTTTGGTCTCCTATTGAACCTTATTCAAGAGATGTATAAGTATATGTTTATGTTTACATCTAAACTAGGATCAATCATATCTTGATTGTCATCAACTCTCATATTTAAGTGAGTATTTCCCTCACTGATATTCCCTTCATTGCCCTCACTCTACACATGTTACTTCCAATGGTAGTTCCTTCCTGTCACATTTGTGATAGGTTATGATCCCTGCCTGATTAGGCACAGTCATTCTAATTCCCTAATTCAGTGCAATGAGACAAGCTGACTCTTGCATCTTTTGACTTTTGTCATTACTGCTTATGATTATAGCTGCATGGTCTGGACTCCAGCTAATTGCTGAGGTGCTTTATGCTATATTCTTGGCAATCCCATTTATTGCAGTGATGCATTTTTTTTACAAGAATATCATAATGGTTACTCACACAGTTCAATGGAACACTAATAGGGTTGTTGTCTCCACCAGGAGAACTTCACCAGAACCTCCACAATCTCTTTGTGAGACTCACCATTGACATATGTGTAATCCCCTTTGTCCTGACCTTCCAGCACTCACTGGTTCATATGGCTTGAAATGGACTCAACATGTCACTGAATGGATTCCATTTCCTCCACCTCAATGTCCAACATCTCCCACTCCTGCTCCTTCACCAGCTCCTTTAGATTTATCCTTGCAATGGTGGAGATGCTCAGAGACTTACCAGTCAGAACATTCTCACCAATATCTCCAAGGGTTGGTATCATTGTAAATCTGTTCAATGAGGAATGTGTCATCCCTATGCAGCAAATGGTCCGGCCCATCTCCCAATCTACATCATTTGGGGCCACTATGACAGGCAAGGGAGGCAGAACTTCAAGGACCTCCCAGTCTTCTCCCTTCCTGGCAAGTGGGTCAGGGAGAACTGCTACTCAAGTGATCCTTCTGGTGCAGCACTTTGCCCTCAATGCCTCCTGTTTCACCTTCTTCACCCAATTGGCCTCCTGGTCCTATATCTTGACTCAGTGACTTCCTATCATCAATGTGCCACTTCCTATCACCTCCAGAACATCTCCCATCCCTTCTGTCATTGTCTGCAACCTTTTGGTCCAGTGCTTCAGCCTCAACACCTTCCGGTTCATTCAACTTGCCTGGTTGGCCTCCTGGCCTCCTTTCTTGACTCAGTATGTTTCTCTCATTGATGCACTGGTTCCTAATGTCTTCAGGACATTCTGGAGTGTTGTGGAGGTGGCCTGGTACAGCCATTTCACTGTCTGGCTCATCTTCTCATCTTGACATCCCCTTGGTGAGTTTTCTTCACCTCTGGGCTCCAGTCCTTGCTGGACTTGTTCTAACATGCTCTGCAGGTTCCTTGGCATATTCCCAGTGTCCTTGTCACCCTTGGATGATCCCAACACATCTGTTTCATCACTGGTAGGTCCAGTGTCACAGCTTGCAACTTGTCTCCACTTCCCCTCAAGCTTGATGCCCAGGGGCTAGACTAATTGCATTCTCTGCCCTCAATATCATAGTGCTTTGCTGTCCTACAAACCATAGTACCCAGTGGGTGACCCATGGATGTACCCATGATGAAGGGTATGGGTAAGACATGGGTACAGGTACAGGTCAGTGCTCTGATACCTGTGGATTTACCTATGCAGTTCCCTATCTGGCAACAACTTATCCATGTCGTCAAACTTAAGAAGAACATCAGAGCTGTCACCAATCCAGAGTACATTGCTTTTTTGAATTGAATTTGGGTTGGACATGGCACAATGGATGGAGCCATTGAGCACTTGCATTATGATGTCTTGAAGGGCCGCATTCTTGATAACTGCAATTGGATTGTCCTGACCAGTATAAAAAGCTAAAGAATGCACCTGTGGTTTTCAGCAAACAATATTTATGTGACTTGTACAATGATGTGAAGGTGAGACAATTTGCAGTGGATACAAACAAAGAGTATCAAGTTTACTTGTCTGTTGACCAGTCAGGCAAACAGCAGATGCATGGAATGGACCATATCCAATTGTCCCATCTATGTGCAAAAGAATCAAAGGAGGTGCTAGGTCGACTTCCTCTTATTCTCAGAATGCCAGTCATGATCACTGAAAAGCTCTCAATGGAGTACAAAATTGTCAACAGGACCACAGGAATTTTAATGGATATGGTATACAAATCTAAAGTAGAGGGACATGAGGCTATGTGTGCATATGTAAAAGTGCCATCCCCCTCGATTTCTATCAAAGACCTACTGGAAGCCATTGTCCCCATCTTTCCAAAGAATGTTCAATTTACACATCAGATATCAAAATCAAAATCAATTCAAATCAACCAGGCTCAACTACCTCTAGTCCCTGCCTGGGCATTCACTAATTACAAAGTTCAAGGAACCTCAATGAACACTGTCGTTGTTGACCTTGTGAGCATGTGGGGGATCCAAAATGCTTATGTGATGCTATCACACATGTCCAGTTTGCAGAATCTGGCAGTCTTCTGTTGGTTCACACCCCATCACATCTTCTCACATCTTCAAGAAGACCCTCAGAACAAACTTGATCATCTTGCTCAGCTTGGCTTTCAGACACAGGAATGGTTCAAATAGACATGATCACCAACTGCTTTGTGAAAATTCATAGGTAATTTCATGCTAGGTGAGCATTGGCTTCTTGCCAACTCCTTTGAGACACAAAATTCAATTTATTAATCAAGGCCTTAAACATCACTTATCCTCAATCTACTGCACAAAACAGAGAACATATTTACCAATGAGCCTCCTAAAGATGATGACATTTATGTGAATTCCCAGGCCAATACATTAAGCTCCAGTTTACCTCCTCTTGACTATCCAGGTTCAATGGGCACTTCCCCCCCAACAATCAATTACCATGGGTAAATGGGATGAACATTTGGCTGATGACTGTCCACCCTCCAAATTGAAAATGTAGGTCTACTTTTATACAGTGACTCCAGCCACCCTGAACTCCCCATGTAGGGACCCAAGCAACTTGGCACATGCCAGGAAAAATGTGGAGCAAATGGAGATCCCAGGCAAAAATAAAGGGCAGGCATCCGAAGTGACCACCGAGACAGGTAGTGACCACAAGCACACTCAGTTTTCTTCACACACAGAAGATATGTCACCTCAACCTGGGCCACTGCATGCTCATGCAGGCATAGGAGCATCATCTTCTCAACCAAAGAAAATGGATTCTCAGAAAGTTAAGAATGTCATTCTCAAAACGAATGAAAAATCAAGTGGTCCAAACATGGTAACAGTTCAGACAGTCATTTCACAACCATCCCAGAATCTTGTGGACCAACAACAAGTTGCACACTATGAGAAAAGCTTATTCATGTACATGTTCCATTCCCATAAAGTCATTGCTAAACTACTACAGCAGGTGGATCAACACCCTCTTGTCATACATGAATAAAGAGGCAGACATCTATGCTCTTGGAAAAATCTTGCCATCTGTGACTTGGGGGAAATACCAACCTTTTTCTGACCATTGGACATATTTATGCAATTCCATTACAAATGAATCTATTGTCATTTGGACTGTGGGACATATTGCATCCATCTGGTTCCTGAAGAATGATGTACCAGATAGGCAGGCATCTGTAACAGTTATGCCATTGTCAGATTCCTTAGGGGCTCAAACTGCAAAACTGCTATCAGGACTAGCAAGCCTGCAACAGGTGAACAAACCATCATCTGTTCCATATTTACAATTCTTATCTCATTGCCCTGGGCTTAGAGACTGCTGTGGATATATTGAACATCATATGTGGAATTAAATGGCAAAGTGAGAAGGGATCTGATATTCCTGTAAGCAATTTTTCTTCTTTCATTGCAAAACTCATTCCTGAAAGGCTTTATTTGAAGAAGTCTATAAAGCTTGTGAGGTTTTTACAATAAAATCCAAAATGCCTCCCTATTCTGCCCTCAATCTGAAAAAAAATAATCTTGTGCTTCTCGAATGCAATATAATGTGCTACCATGTCAAGGATGCCAAAAATAGATGGTCATTACAATGTGTCCAAATGGATATGCTGGCCATCTCATTGTTGTTCAGTGCAGAACCAGTGAATATAGAGTGCCAAATCACTGCCACCTGAGACATCTTGGGTTTGAGGATCTAACTTATCACAATTCTCCTTGTTTTATCAACAAAGTTTTGATTATATTTCTATAACTTGTAATCAATTTTGACTGCTTCTACAAGACTCTTAAGCCTATGGGGTCAAAAAATCTACTGCAACAAAGTGTTAGGTCAAGTTGGATGAGTTAATGGGAATGACTAGGACCACATATCCTGAAGTGTTGTTGATGAGATGGAATGCTTACAACATATTGCAATCAATGTGCACTGTTCACCAATCACCAATCCATAATCTCACTATTGCAAACTAGTATACATGTAGTGAACCAAAACAAATGTTGATTGTGTAAAAACTCAGAGGATTCCATGCAATACCACTAAATACTCTCATTTGGAATGAGCTGTTTCAATCTAAATATTGGTTAGCATCAGTTTGCAATGATATATGAAATACTAACTTCTAAATAACTTCAGCTACATTTATGATGTTGTCTTCTGTCATATTGGTGACATGATAACCATGACAAAATGTGAATATGAGATATGGGCACCCATTAGTATCATCATTGTGCTGTTTCTTGTCAAAAACACAAAAGAATTGTTTTCTTCCCCTTTGGGTCTTGAGTGTAACCATACAGGTCTTGATGTTTGCAATAAGCATGATGTATGTCAATAGGCCACAGATGATGAAATTTCCATTTGAACTCTTTGCAATGTCAACACCATTGATTCCACTCATGCACCCAGAGGTAGTATGGTACACCATCACAGCTTTCACCACACATGGCTCACTGATTAACTCCTGCTCTTCTTGAAGACTAATGGCGCAATTAAAACTACAGGTACAAGTAAAATTGTACTTTGGACTCACCTGTCTGACACAGCAACAATGTTGTCCTTGTACTGCATTGTAAGGTCAAGGTAATTTTCATCCTTCACAGTCCTTTTTAGTACCAAGTAGGGACTTTTAATAAGTCCCACTGGACCTCACTGAAGATCTGTGTTGTAGATGACAACAAGCTCCTCACTGTCACCATTGGTCAATGGGGGTCCTGGGAAAATGGCTTTGCTTGTTTCATGACCTAGGAAGAACTCCCAGATGAATGTTCCTTTCTTTGCAGGTAAGGGCCACAATTTGATGTCATGGAATCCATCTATCAATCCATCATGATGTACATACACTGAAATGGTTGTTTTCACAGTGCTGTTCACCATTTCAGTCATGCAAGTGGCCTCTTGCAGTGAATGCTAGTGATAGGGTGAGAGTGAGACAGATGTTTAGAATAGCATATGAAAGGGGCATTTCTGCATGTATTGTGAGCCCCATTTTTGTAATGAAAGGAGCTATGTCACACCTTCTATGCTTAAATACTTATCAGAGAGACCACCAGTTTTTCTTCTTGTCTTTCAGATGTCACTTACTCACAGTCACAAACTCCTTTTTATCAACATGAATGTGCAAGAACACATGTTTAACACGATTCCACTTTCTACCATTCTCACCTTTGCAGCCACATGCCACAACCATCATCATGCCATTGTGATTTTCCTTCACCTTCAAATCTTTTGCCTCATTGCTCATTTCATTGATCAGCCTGATGCCTTTTTTGACCTTCTTCACCACACACAAGCTGTTATCTCAGGATCAGCAGTTCTCCAAACATTGTTTGCTTATGAGAATACATCTTGGCATGCAAATAATCTTGATGTCTATGTGGGACATGGTGAAGTTGTCCCTTTCACAGAATTCCTTCAAATGTTGGATTTCCACCTTGCTGCTGCCACTACCTCCCAGCCGTATGCATGTGAATCAATATACAGTATCATCACTTTCCACCGGGACAACACTAAAGTGGATATCATCGAATCACACACCCCCTCAGTAGTATCACCAATTTTCAAGTTCCACTGAACTGCCATCATGAACTACATCTCCACTAATGCCATATTTTCTGCCTACCCCTATCTTACTGCCCACAAAAGATCCATCATTAATCCTATGATTTTCGAACACAACAAAGTAAACATTCCAACTCTCAATGTGCTTTTTAAATATTATAACAGGGGATTCATGATTCAGTCACTGCTACAATCCTGTCTTGTGGATCACCAATATTGCAACTTTATGTATGTTTGTAGGTATGCTGTGTTCAGATGCTCGGAGACCCATAGGGACTTGCAGGATAAGGGGTGCCTTCTTGCTTGTGTATCTTTAATGGGCAATCATCACAGTCTTGAGATTACTACAAAGCCATCTTCTGTTCATGATGTGACATGGTGTTTGGGTGGATGTTGGTGTTCTATGCAGCTTGGCTATGATAACTCATATGTGCATGCAATCAGATGTGAGTACTTATCTTTTTAGATCAACTAATTCGAACACTAATCATACTAGTTTCGCCAGTGCATATAACTTTCTTTACTTAAATTACTCAGCCTGCCTTTTCCATACTCAATGATTCTTGACTGTTATGACTTCATATAAAAACTAGAAAGAACATTTTTAACTTGATTCAACATACTCAACTTTGATGTTCCTTGCAGGTCCAGGGTTGCCCAGAGGGCTGTGGAATGTAATAATCAGTGACATAACATGTGGTAACTGCATCAAATCTGCTTACATAAGTGTAGATTGACACAAGTGACATAATTTCCCAGGTACAGATCATGATGACATCAGTAACATGCTTTCCACTTATGTAAGCATTGCCAAAGCACCACTACTTCTACCAAATGACCATATTTGGTTATGTCTGAAATAGTAAC
>JBBPRE010000044.1:0-21110 GCA_038092935.1 Boletus roseobadius
TTTTCCGTGGAGGGTAGGGTAGAGTGAACGGATGGTGATGGCGGAGTTCCAAAGTGACCCAACGGGCCATAACTGGACTTTGTCTTCACGCTGTGCATGAAAGGTCAGACTCATGGACTCCATCATTGAAGCACAACGACAGACCCACGAAGAAATCGAGCGCTACGAGATAGCGCTGTATTCTCTTCTGTCCCGAAGCCAGCCTACCCATGAAGTCAAGTTGCAGACGGAGCATAAAGCAGCTCAAGCGCTGAGCCGCATTTCTTCTCGTGTGGCCTCACTTAAAACACAGTATGATGACGAAGACGCCCGCAAGGCTGAGATCGATGCGCTTACTGCACCATCTCAACCAGGTGACCTCTCCGAGTTCTACGCGCGGTTGGTTAAGATTCAGGACCACTACAATAAGTATCCTGATGTTGCGGCAGGAGCCTTCGAATCAGAGCTCGCTGCTCTTCTTGAGGAGGGGAATCAGGATGGAATAGACGAGGAATTCGAGGAGGAGGACCGTGCGTACCAAAGCATATGGCCGCCTGTGACACTTCATTCATTACTTGTTCAGCTGTATCGTTGATGTTCTCCGGAGAAGAAGCATATGGAAAATACGTCGACTTGCATACGAACCACACTGCTTACAACAATTTGAAGAACATCACAAAGAGGCTGCCCTACTTGCAGTACTTGGATGTTCTTCTAGCGACTCAGAACGGCACACTGCACAACGAGCTTCCCAAGCAAACGAGGAATTCCAAAGAATATGAGGTGTAAGTGTATTCTTGTCGTCGGGTATAATCACCATACTCAGCTTCTCTTAGCTATATTCGGAATTTACACGATTACCTGTTATCCTCCCTCAAGCGGACACAACCACTCACGGACATAGATTCAAAACACCGGGAGGACGAAGCTGAATTTCAGAAGAAATGGGAAACAGGCGAATTCGATGCCGACTGGGAAGATCAAAGTAGCAAGCGTGGGCCCTCGGAGGAAGCAGAAGGCATATGGTGCTCCGCATGTGAGATACTTCTTCGTAGGCGTCATACGTACATTCATTCCATTGGTCACAGGCCAAAAAAGCTACTCCAAGCAAACGGTATACGACGCACACTTGACCTCGAAAAAACATGTCAAGGCGATCGCTAAGCAAGCCGCCTCGAGTGAGCCGCCACAAAATCCAAACGGCGTTCATACATCCCCTACAACATCTTCCAACGATGCAAGTTCATGGCGGTCCAGGTTACGAAATGCAGCGCTGTTCACGAATCTTTCCGCCTCTCTGCTTGCCATGCTCGCTCCCACAATCAACGAAACGAAATCCAACGTGGAACGCCGTTTCTCTCTGACTGCACGCGAGCGTGAGCAGGAACTGCTTGAGCAATCAAAACCTCCCGTCGTTCCCACGAATAACGGAGACGGCGCAGGCGAGGAGGAAGAGGAGGAAGAACGGATTTACAATCCACTCAAACTCCCACTCGGTTGGGATGGAAAGCCGATCCCATATTGGCTGTATAAGCTGCATGGTCTTGGCGTCGAGTACCGATGCGAGATATGTTCCGACCATGTGTACATGGGAAGGTACGAGGGATTTTCTAGTGTTGGGTGATAATTGCTCACGGTCAATTTACAACAGGAAAAACTTTGACCGACACTTCCAGGTACTTGCTCGAGGTCGATTCTCTTGGATCTTGCAACCTAATCGCCGTTCACAGGAATCTCGACATGCTTTCGGTATGCGAGCTTTAGGTTTGCCGAACACAAAGCATTTCCACGAAATCACTCGCATAGAGGATGCTCTCTCACGTGCGTTTATTTTCTTTGTGCAGCTCACTTGCAACCAACTAAAACCGATAATTGCCCCTAGTCGCAGAAAAGCTCAAACGGGAAGGAAGGCACGAAATATTCGAGCAGGAGACGATGGAAGAACTTGAGGATGACGAGGGTAATGTATACAACAAGAAGACATACGAGGATTTGAAGAAGCAAGGGCTTATTTAGTTATCTTCGTGCTCGTTGATGTCGTTTGCTTGTACTGCATTGCGTGTCTCCATATTTTAATTCCACCTTTCCCAAGGAACAAAGTCTTTATTAGACTATTTCGCAGGTCCAGAGGTATTAACATTTCTACGCGTCACTGGCTCAGGAGTAATGGGTATGGGAAGATCAGCTGCATGTGAATAGAGTTCCTCGTCTGATGACGGACAGGATGACAAGGGCGAGTCTCCTGGTGAATCGAAGGGATTTGCGATAGCTGCCTCCAGTAATGGAGGTGAAATCATCAAGCTTCCCTTGTTGATTTCTACAAGCTTCTTAGTCTAGCCGCTCGACACGAATGTCGAAGTGACACCCACCAAGTTTGTCCCACCAATGTGAATCTTCCGAACTCGGGGCGGGCACTGTTACATAGTACTTCAGGGACAAGGCAAATTGTGAACTATGAAGCCTTACGATCGTCCGTCTCGGATGGCAAGGCAAGAGCCGCAATTTTTTCTTCGAGCATCTCAACAGGAACAGCGGCCAAGGTAGTCTCAAGCAGCAAACGAGAAAGTGCGGCGCGTTTTACCGTATCAATAATCCGCACTTCAGTTCGGAATAGCGCGAAAACTAAATGAGTAACACTTTAAGGTCCTGTAGTGAGGAGAGATTTCAAGTAAATTACCTGGTCGGTGATCAGAACCTCGGAGCTCAGCTCGCGAATAAACGGACAAGTCTAGGCTGCCTTGAAACAAGATTCTGTCTGGAAGGCGAGTGAAGCGGGACAAAGGTGAAGATGACCGAGACCACATACCAGTCCAGGCGGGTATCCGCATTTTCTCGCTCGAGTCATAGTTGTCTGTTCCGACGTCATACTTGTACGTGGGAGGGAACAGCAATGGCCCTTCATCGTACCCCGCAAAAGCTTCGCCGGTCTCAATCGCAAGTCTTAGCTGTGCATACGTTTTGTTCTCGGTATCTCCCTGAGAGGGGGTGTGTGCCTACCTGGTCTGACCCAACAAGTGGATCATAATATCTCTTCGTCACGAGAGATCTGACGCTTTCATTGGAAAGGTCAATGCGATAATTGGTGTCAGCGAGCCATATAATATTGCTACGGAACTTTCGTGAGGAAATATCCCTTCCCTCATTCAAGAACGTACTCGTGGCTTGTGATTGTTTTCCCTTTGAGGAAGTGCAGTCCTTTTGTAATTGTCCAGAAATCAGCGTTGCGTTCATCAACGTTGGAGTGTCCAGCGGCCAGATGGGCGGTAACAAAGCAGAAGCTGGTGTCATGGTAGTCCAGTCGAACACCAATCCCCCCTTTGTTTCCTGATATCCCTCTCAAACCCGTCTGATGAAAGGATCAACGAACAGCCTTAATGCAGACGATTCAACCCACTTTCCGAGTAGCACCTTCGACATTGCGAATTACAGAGGTCAACTCTGATTTAACTATAACAAAAAGAGCGGTGCCGACCAACTGCGAGTGGAGCATTACCTCGGAGTGAATAAACAGAATTTGGAATCAAATACCTGCTCGCTACGCAGTAGCACGTATTCCCCTGAGGTCCTTGATCGGCCATTAATTGTTTCCATGATCTTATGTTCCCATACCCGCCTGTATGCGTTCCGTCATAAGCGACTCGAGTCACTCAATGAATGTCAGGTACCTTTTTTCTGGGTCAGTCTGGATAATCTGTTGAGCAGTGAGAAGTACTATCTCTTGGAAGCCCAAAACAAAGATATCTGGCCTATGGAACCGAACATCAATGAAGCTTTTCTCCACGATATGAAAGCTTACTCGAGAAAGTCTACACCAGCGAAACAGTCAGAACCACCTCATCAAGTGAGCTATTCATTAATTTGACTCACTATCTCGGGGGAACAACCAGGGAATCAAGCTTTCAGATGGAGGCTGTACACTGCATGTTCACGTCAACGGAAGTGAGAATAGCA
This sequence comes from Boletus roseobadius, assembly GCA_038092935.1. Taxonomy (NCBI): domain Eukaryota; kingdom Fungi; phylum Basidiomycota; class Agaricomycetes; order Boletales; family Boletaceae; genus Boletus; species Boletus roseobadius. The sequence continues at coordinate 3,931 of JBBPRE010000044.1, forward strand.
TTCTTTAATTTACCCTGCCATTTACATTCCAGGTGCCGACGAATATGGTACATGGGCAGGTGGAAGAATATTCCGATATTCTGTAAGCTTTGAGTTCAGTAACAATAGCAACCGCAACATCTGGGCAACCGACCGTTCGTTTAGTGTCTTCCGAACCATATCATGAACAGGGTCAAATATGTTCACTTGTGTCTGGTTGTTGAGGTTGCCCTGTTACACCTTTAGAAATTTGTTCAAGGAAAAGGTGTCCAAGAACCTACGAGGAACATGTCAATCGCGACCTGCTTGCTCTTGTCCTGAAAATTATTGATGTACGCTCTTGATACGCTCTTCGTTGCATCGGAGAGAACACCTTTGGAAGAAATCATTCCGTGTCACTTGAGAGCAATAAGCTAAGGAGGCCTACCCGCTAGTGTCCGTTTTCCAGTCCGCGTGAAGCTTGTATTCAGAGCACCAGTACCAGCATATATACGCGATAGTGCGTCACCATTTTCTGCCCAGAGTTCCCTGTGGTGTGCCCAGAGAGCATTGGCTTGTAACCATTCGCGGTGGACAAGGCCGAGGAACTGCTCAATTGCTTTGCGTGAGAGGATATCTTGTATGAAATTGGTCCGGTCCAAGCTATATCAGAAGAAGTCAAAAAGGAATAAATAGGCTTTGAATCTACGTTACCAATCCAGACAGTTTGTCCTGAATACTCCATGTTGTTCCGTGATTATTTCGCTCGTTGAGGCATCAGTTAACGTGAATCCGAAGCGATCCATGTGATCAGTAAGATCTTCCAGATGTCTTTGGATCGTAAGAATGTGAACAAACGACGAGGTAATCGGCTTACCCAAGTTCCCTTACAATACTGTCATGACCACCGATTCTGACAGCGTTGTGGAAGTCATAGTGTGTGATGCTGAGCTGGTCACCCCAAATCCCTTTGGTTTGGTATAAATGCTTTGCATACGCTGCTGTTAGGATGGCCTCGTTCTCCTTTGTGCCAAGTAGATTGATCGCATGTGTCGCCCCGTATTCTTCTGTGAGGTGTGCAAAGTGACGCTCGAATGCGGGTTGTGATGCATGTGGACGAGTTATTTGAATGCGTTGACCGAATGTTTGTATTCCCTGTTGTTCCCAAAACACTGTACTCAAAAAAAGTGAGACAAAAACGCAAGCAAGCGGAGAAATAGCATACAAGGAACACTTCCTCGAACTTGCGTGTAACCCACGCAGTGCTGGTCTGTACTCAAGATTGTTTCGGTCTGGGACCCTTACTTAAAGATAGGCTAATGAATAGATTGTTTGTACACTCGCCTCTACAAAATTTGCAGTATTTCCATCGTCATCGACACCTCGGGTATTGAAGCGGGTGCCTGCTCTCTTCCACCCGAGGCGTGATATCAGCGACAATGTGGCAACCACGGGAGCGCCGTTGACAGGCGGTGCTGGAAGGGCCATAGTAGACACTCCTACGTACCCCTGTATGGCAAGAACCTAAAGATTGCCCAGGATTCAGATGCCATCAATAAAATCAAGTGGTATTGCGCACAATGAATTGGCATCGATCAAGATCTTGGCGCTCGTGTGGATCGAGTTTCTCCCGAAAATCAAGTAAACTTCGGATGATGTATTCGTTCCAAACGAATCGTTCATCAAAGACTCCGATATCATATTGAATGCGACTATCCCGTGACAACCGTACAGAGAGCCGTGTCGATAAGTCCCATTGTGGATCCAGGGCGTAGTAGAAAGAACCAGAAGATAGGATCTTCGTGAGTGGCATGCACGGATGTTCGAAGACCGCATTCGAGTTGAGGGTTTGTGAATATACTTCTCTGCTCGGCATTGTGTCCGTCATATTCTCCGGATTGACGAGCGAGTCTTGAGAAGTGGTGAAATCGTCCCAGGAGGACGATGTCAGACAATAGAATTGGACTTCGTGGATCCTTGCAACCTTCTCCGGAACTTGAAGTGATTGAGATGGGCGAGTGTTCCCTACTTCAGCAGCCGTAGTGATCACTGCAAGGAATATGTCTAGGTCCATGGTGAGTATGCGCCAGCGATACGACGGTACGTGTACGCGCCATTTTCTACCGAGATGAGCCCCAAGCACCCTGTCACAGTACGGTGTGTTAACCTGATTGTACCGTTGAGATTTACTGCATCGCCAGGCAGAAATTCGACCACGACTTGACTCGCATTGGCTTCCGCCGTGCGAAATATAAGTGCCCTGTGTGGGTGTCCTAATCTCCCCTCGCGAAAGTCTGTCAAGAGATAGAGGGTTCGCGGGTTGTGACCAAGGTGGAGATGCATCGGTACGGAGAGGCAACTTGGATCTGGGCTAAAACTCGTAATGAAGTTCACGCCAGGCTGCAGATCCAGGAAAGGCCAGTAATCCGATACGTACGTAGTCACTAGGGTGCCGCTGTCACACACGAATGTAATGATGATGAATCTTGCAGGGCAAGCTATGTACTCCTTTCCCAGCACCTATGCACAGCACCCCGGGTTTTACGTGATTCCACAGTTTTCTGAGCGGTGGACATTCGGCGGCGCTGAGTCTCCACCAGTATATGAAGCAGCTTTATGTACAAAACACATCCTCGTGATTAACCCAAGGCGCTCTCATTCGTCGACAGAACGGTTACATCCAAAGTTCGGATTTCGTCTGGATGAAAGCACGGCACCACCGTCCGCCACCCCTCTAAAAACTTCTCGTGAACGTCGAGGGAACCGGGTTTGCTGAGAAGATGCGGGATCGACCTCAGGCTGAGAGGTGTAGCTCGAGTCTTTCGGGCTACGTGGTGGAGGTGAAAGAAAAGGCGAGTGCAGTGTTGGTGTCGAAGGCGACGGCAGTGGATAAGCGGGAGCTGAGGATGGAGAAGTGATCAACCCATTTGACTTGTCCAGGGCCAAAATTCTGTCCTTGGAAATGACAGAAAACATAGATTTGAACAGTGAAGATTTGGAACGTTGGGCACCAGCAGCGACAGACGGATCTACGACATTACCTGATAATGCATTTAAGTTGGAGCCCAAGACATGGAAAAGAGATAAATACCCGAAGATGTAGGAAGAGCATGGTCGTTAGCACTCAAGCTCAAGAATAAGAACAGTGGGACAAGCCAGACACAAAGCGCAAAGAAGGTAGCGATGTCTGTGAAACCAGGTGCGCTAGAGACCGAAGCACGATGCCTATAGGTCTGCCTCGTATCGCGAGCGAGGCGAGAGAAATGAATGAACCACAGAAAGTGATTTGCGATAGCCATCGCACACGAAGCGATGAATGAGGCGGAAGACAGCGAGATGAGGGGCCAATGGGTCGAGAAGTTTTGCAAATATACTATGTGGCAGATGATTGAGAATATCGTCTGGAGCAGGGGGAGAGAGTCGGTGACATAAAGCAACACATGCAAAGTAATGATAGTCTAGAAGACCGGATGTGAACGGAGTCCTCGAGAGAGAGAGAGGAAACTGTACAGACATAGGTCCCTCTCTGACCAATCAGCTTAGCAAGTCGAGAGTATTCTTCAATTAATTCCGAGATGTAGAGCAATCCGCTAGCTTAAACTTAATCAGACCAGCAAAAAGCCATCGAGGGTGGGTGGACCAACCGAGAGAAAGGGTCACGAACACGAAAGCAGCCACAGCAGCGACATAACTGAAGGGGGAATGGCATAAAAGACAGAATTGTGGGGCTGAAAAGACACATACCTAAGATAGTGGAGCAAAAACATCGGGAAAGCAAGAGACTGGTTGACACGGAATTCGGGAACCTTGGTTGACGGCCTCGCAGTGACCTTCTAAAAGAGGCAAATGCTTGCCGCGAATGTGATACCAAATCCACAGGGCAGAACCGCCACCATCAACAACCATACATATGTGCTAGACTATGCTATGTCCGATAGGCGCGAAGCATCGCCCTACATATTTTTTTAATCTGCAGAGCTTGCATTAAACCCTCTTGTTCGATCTGGGTCCTCGCCATTTGGTGGATCAGCGTGAGGGATGGTACTTGTAGCTGTCCGCCTGGGTTAAGATAGACCATGGAAGAAGAAAAGAAGGGTGGCCTCGGAAGCAGATGTATTTATGGTACCTTAGGGCAGGTCGACCCTGGCTGTTCCCCGGCGCTCAGCGTCCCTGTCCACGTGAAGATATTTCGAATACGGGCCATTACTTGTTTCTCAGCCACTGGCTTTCCGCCCGATGCAGCCACCGACTTCTGCAATTCCCGACTTCTACTACTCTCTCTTCGCCTTTTATGAGCCTGCCTTGACTATTATTGGCTTCGTTGGGACGCTGTGCGATCCCGAAACGGTAATCTCGTTCCCTCTTTTCTTCCTTCGATACCGACATGATTATATTCCCCAGACTCATAACACTCAGGCTCCCTGGCCAGCGGGCAGCCCCCCTCCTGCCGTTCTGCCAAAGGCTTCCATTGTAACAGTCATCCAACTCGCGCACGTCTGTGCCCTCATGGGTCTCCTGAATATCTTCGTCCTCACTGCTGCTAGGAAGCACCTGGCTTTGCAGCCTGCACTCCAGGAAAAGATTGTCCGATCGTTGCTGATCCCTCTTCTCATCGGGGACGTTGTGCACCTCTATGTCACGCTGTGGGCCTTGGGTGATGACCGGTGGGATGTAATGCAGTGGAGTCCAATGCTATGGGTGACGGTAGTTTTGGGGGTTAGCTTGATGATACCAAGGGTCATGTGGCATCTCGGTATATGGAGGTACGTAGATGCCAGGGATCGGGCTCCTGCATACGTAGCGAGCTCTCAATCAGGCTCACAGTCGCAGAAGAGTTGAAGATTTATTTCCTCATTTAACGCACATAAGTTACTATATAGGAGACCACCCAATTCTTGTATCACTCAACACTGCATGCTATGTGCGCAGGGTATTCGTCTTTTCCCCTTCGACTCGAGAAGGACGTCCGTCTACATAGCATGTAGTCAATAAGGACTATTCACGATGCTCGACGTGCTCTGCAAACTGCTCATCGGGGCAAGCGATGTTCTGGTCGGCCTCTTCAGATTTTTCTTGTTAATCGCCAACACGTTGTTCTCCAAAGCAACAATCTAAAAGTCTGTTGAGAACGAAAATCTCCCTCAAAGAGACAGCTTTACTCACGATTTCCTTGTCATCTCCAAACTTGAAGTTATCCTGGACCACATTATCTTCATACTTCTTGATCTCGTACTTGTCAAGTTGCCCCTTCTTAACCTTCCTAAAGTCCCAAGCTATCACATATTTGCCGGTCGACGTCACTATGGCGTTCTCTTCTTGGCCTTCCCCTTGGTTAAACCTAGCAAGAAACATGATCTGTGTACCGCCTGACTTGGGTTCGGGATTGTACCTACCGAGCGGGGGAGAAACTGATTTCGTGATTCATGTATGCAACATGTTCCGCACGCAGTGTCAGCCGCCGTGGCATCGGCTTCGCGTCTGCAGGGAAACTGCGGTCAAAGCCAAGGGAGCCAGCATATCTGCCCTCGCCAATAAGAGTGTCGATAAGGAGCAAATAAGTCTTCGTTGTTGCGACTATCCACCGTCCGTTGGCAGTGACATCAACCCCAATGATAGGATCCCCAAGAGGTGGTAATGCTGTCTTTGCATTCTTGCCGATGCAGTCGAAGAGTCTGATGTCACCCTTCTCACTCGCTACAGCGAGTTTCCCGCTGGCCGTAGTTGCAACGCCAGAAAACTTGTTCTTGCTGACGTACTGTTTGTATTGACTATCGACCATTTTGTTTCCAGAGATGCGGGGGTCGATACGGAAGAGTGCATTGTGCGATGCGCCAACAAGAGTCTGCTCTCGGGTCGTTTGGGCGAATTTGTTATCGGGCGCCATGTGGTCGACTGTAATATCCTCGTGGACCTTCCACTCCTCTACGACTTTTCCACGTTCAATGTCCATGTTATACAACGAGTGAGGGTCAGAAGGGTTCATTAGGACCATTTTCGTGTCTTGATCATGCAGCATAACCTTCCATGCTGATCAACATATTTCTACCCGGATACGTAGGAATGAACCTACCTCTCGGGGTTTGAACTCCTTCCCTTTGGTGGTCGAAACTTTGCTAATAGTTGCAAAGTACTTCACTTGAGTGTCACCAGTGTGAGAGAACACGCCGATATTGTTCCCCCGCACAACGTATGAGCGATCGCCTTTATATCCAACCGTTAACATCGAGTTACGCTCTCCCGATAGCCTTGGAATGGAAGATGAGTCCTCCTCATCTTCCTCTTCGTCGCTTCGCTCTGTGACAATCAGGAACGCGAAGCTACTTTCAGAGGGTAAAGGAACCACCTTCATCAGGATCGAGCTCGGACAAAACATCTTCTTCATCTCCCTCTTCGTCTTCTGCATCACGCATCTCCACATCTTCGGAATTGGAACTCATGACATATGCTTGTTCGTCTGGCTAATGGAAGGTTGGGATATGCTGTCAACTGATACCATGGTTAGCTTACCTTGATTTTGGTCCAAGGTACGCGATGTAGTGTTTCCCATGCTGCCTTAGTAAAGGCTGTCTTGAACCTTTCATACTCCTCTGAAGAGGTGAACTGAAACGCCCAGCTTCCGTAAGCCCCTCCAAGATTATAATTCCAAGTGAGGGAATGCGTCTGTTGAGACCATCGAGGATTCATGTCGGAGGCGATCTTGTGCATTATCAGGTCGCCCTCATCGCATGTTGCGGCAACCCAGTAATTATAGTCACCGGAAGTGCGCTCAATGATTTTTGCATCAAGGGCTTCGTCGTACGCAGACACAAACCCATCAGCCTCCAAGTCCCAAACGAAAAAATAGGCTTGAGCCTCAGCGATTTCTGGTAAGTCTGCACTGTGTGGGACAAGTTTAGGTTTACCGACAGCCTTCTTCGGCGTAGAAATAACAGGTCGTTTAGCAACCGAAACATCTTCTATGGTTGCTGGAAGGTTGTCCGTCACCTTTCGAGTTACGGTAGTTTTCTCTTTGGAGGCTTTTGCCCTAGTACTCTTGGGTGCTGGAGGCCTGGAGAGAAATACTTTGAGCGGATCGTATCCCAGCAACATGACAGGGTACTCACTTCCAGATAAACTGTTCAAGTTCCGAGTCTCGGATGTTATCAGCACTTGTTCTGTACTTGCGCTCATACATAGCGCGGTACATGCAAGTTTCGAAGAATGCGCGCGTGGGCTCGTTCGTCTCCTCCGAGATGAGAAACTCGTAAAGTTCGTCAACATCGCCATCTAGATCACGCCACACAAAGGAGGCCTCTTGTGGAGTTTCTCCCGGACCGGGTCGGAACTCGAGCTCTTCGCTGATAAGGAACACCTTCTCTTCGTCGGCTGGAGCATGTTAAGTGGGGCTCAACGGAGAAATAGTATGTCGTACTTTCGTCTTCGTCCTCGAGTAATTCTTGGTCACCTTCCTCGTATACGCGGGTGATAACGAGTTGGAAGTTGTGTTCGAGGGAGGGGACCCGTCTTATGGTGGCGATTGCCTCGTTGTAACTGCGAAGCGAATATGAAACTGATGCGAGAAACGGATTGGAGACGCGAAAGCATACATGCATTCCCTAGAGGACCGCACGTTTCCTGGCCTGACAAGATACAGTTGACCCGATTCAAATTTGACCACCTCAGTGGCATTAGGATCTTCTGAAGAGACACTATAAGTTAAGTGGAGGACGATCACCGTCAGCTCATGCTTACGCCAGACTTTGCCTAATACTTTTTGGTGCTGTTAGTATGGATGTCGTGTCCGAGAGCTTATCGCGACCTACAGTTCCTGAAGATGTTCATTGTGGCAAGTCAGAAGAACGATCTTGGCTGATGGCGCGTTGTGACAGACGCGTTACGTGCACTGTGACGCGATGCACACTTGTCTCAAACCGTCATGTCGAGTACTGGAGGTCAGTCTCCACCACACCCGCGTTCTCGTCCTGACCATTGTACTCTGTTCAGCAAACATCCCACCGATCTCTACGCCTCTCCCCCGGAATCGCTCTACCAACTCAACCCAAGTAAGCCTATCCCATTCATACCTCTCCCGCTCGTTCGATGACATCTTCCTCAAGGACGTCACTGCCTCTCCTTCTTCGACAACGATATCGGAGTCCGGTGCTAGCACCAGCTTCCATCAGGCGGACACCCTCGCTGTCCGCGCTCACGCATCGGCTGGATTCCTTGCTGCCCGCAAGATAACCATACGGTCAGACCCCGCGCTCCTCACATGCTTTGATGCAGCAGATAAGCAGCTCTACGATCTTTGGGTTCCGAGGGCTTGATTAATATCGTCCTCTGACCTAGGCAACGTTCACATTGTGTCGTCGCCAGAAAATAATCTGTCCTTCTCCCGATGACCGCTCTAAGACACAGCGAATGCAATTATTTACCCGTTAACACAGTGCAATTCTTGCTCATGAGCGCGACTCGGAAGAGCTTGCCAGGAGGCATTATTACTTCGGTTGCATCCGCTTGCCACCCCCCATGAACACAGTAAACTTGGTTCCCTTCCGCGGGAACCAAGGAAGGATTCTTTCTTCTGGACAAAATACAAATTTTTTGAGTAGCATCGCACTTGCAGCCGTTGTACTTTTTCAATTTTTTCTTCGTATGACATTCGATGTTGCACTCCAATTGAGGTGCTTTACGTAACTCAAGCCCGTTCGTGTGGCTTTTCCCGCACCAATATTTGTTTGGACAGGAACGACCATGGTGCTCAGACTCAAACGACCTAGTTATTCACCATCACCTTTCTCCTGGGATTCACTGTCTCCCCCGTGCCACAGCACACCGCCAACAGAAGCACAGGTAGCAGAGCTGCCCTCACCCCCAACATCATGGCTTTCTGCACGTGATATGAAGATCTTTGGTGTTGAGCCACTGAGATCAGATCTTGGTGTTGTACGCTGTAGTGACTGCGATAAGCCAGTGCTACGGAGTGCCATCTCTGACCATGCGGGTGGGTTCAATACACCGCTGCCAACAAAGCTTCTTGAGTTGATGCCTAACCCATCCCAGCAAATTGCAGCGATATACGATCGGGCAAGAAGTGGGTCAAGAGTAAGTCAGCAGACGGTGAAGGTATCAATCAACCATCGCTCTTCACGTGCTATCATGAATTAACATGATATCCCGGGATGCATTTGTCTGACAGTGGAGTTGAAGAAGGGCAAGAAGCGCGGGGTGGATGGCGAGGAAGGGGATGACCCGTCCGAACCCAGCAAGAAGAAGACAAAGATCACGAAGGGACGGACCAAAGGCCCAGTGGACTATGACAAGCAGTGCGGTGTCATCAATGATAAGGGTCTCCCATGCTCGCGCTCGCTCACTTGCAAAGCACACTCGATGGGAGCGAAGCGAGCGGTACAAGGACGTTCAAAGGCGTATGATGAACTACTTCTCGAATGGAATCGAGCCAATAACCCCAATTGGGTTGAGCCGGTAAAGAAGGAGACCAAGGCGGAGAAGAAAGAAAAGAGAGAGAAGGAAAAGGCGGAGAAGAAGAGACTTGCGATGGAGGCTGCAATTGCATCGGGTATGGATCCTAACAAAGCAGTAACAAAGAAACCACCGAAGAAGACTCAGGTGCCTACCACGACAAGCCGGTTGGAAGGTGACGACGCAGCAGAGAACCTAGACGATCTTGATTCGGAGGCAGAGGTTGACTCTTTGGTGAAAGCAGTTCAAGAGGCACAGTTGAAAGGAGTCGCTGGCGTTCCTCTTGCGGTACCAAACTCGGAGAGTTCATGGTTTGTGGTGAGGCGAGAACGTCTGAGGAACTGTCGAGACTTGCTGGCGAGTGCTCTAGCCCCTGGTGCTCCGCGTAGTGGGATCACTGCTGGGTAAGTGCAAACAAGGATGTATAATGCTATCATAGACCGGACTTGTGTAATTACCATTGTACATACATAAATTATTTACAACCGATCGCTTCGTCACACTTTCCTCGATTCTTGAACGACCTCCACGGGGAGTCAACGATACTCAAATGGTTCACCTACGCATCAATGAGCGCGAGCCCAATCCAAATCCTCACGTGAATTTTATCACCGTTCTGCCAATGGGTGAACCCACGGTCGAGGAGGCTGCTCGCCAGCTTCTTCGCGCCCTCGCTGCTCAGGTGAAACCAATCATGAAAGAACATGGATTTGCTGTGAATAGTCTCGAAGAGGTGCGATTCATCAGCTCCGGGATGATGGCGAGCTCTGGTTGGTGGTCTGACCGGACTCTAGTACGAATACAACAGCGTCTTTGCAGGACGCAACTGGAATCATGGCGAGACCGTAGGTAATTCTACTTCTTTCTCCTAGGATGTAACTGCCGACGAATCACTGAATACGTGACATTTATAAGAACTTGTCCTACGGTCATCTACGGGATCATTGCTCCCCACTCACTGGTTGATGAGTACACTATGTCATGAGGTATTCCAAAACGAACTTGGTTTCTGTAATTGCATCCTTACTGATCTTCTACTGCTAGCTGGCCCATATTAAGGTTGGCAAACAGTCATACTGCAATTGCAAGAGAATCACAACAAACTTTCTTTGTAGCACATGCACCATGGATCTGCGTTCCAAGCTCTCTGGCGTCAGCTCCAGCAGGAAGTGCGTGCCCTTCAAAGCAGGGGTTACTACGGGGATGGTATAATTTCCTGTTCCTTCGCTTACGAAGCCCTGACCCTCTACTTTCTCCATTGCGTCTTAGGTTACTGGTCATCTGGCACCAGGCTAGTTGACTCCGCTGAAATTGCGGGGCAGGGTATCGAGATGGGCGAGCTCCCGGAATATATGGTGGTGTTTCATTCTACACATACATTGGTTTTGCTTGACTGAACAAATCAGTGTGGGGGCGCTCATTCGAGAGCGCGGCCTGTCTTGCGCCGACCCCGCCGACCCAAGGGCCCGCAGACATCCAAGAAGCGGAAAGCAGGAACACGAGTAAACTCAAGCGTATTCAACACCATTGGGAAAGCTTTGAACGATGACCTGGAGGACAGCAGTAAATCGCATGGCATTGGGTTCCGGAAGAAAGCTGGGAGGTTGGTATGGATTCTCTTCGGGGTCTTTTCGATACTCATGGTACTATGCAGTAAACGGGCAAGGGAAGAACGTGCACTAGCTGCTGAACAACGCATCCAAGCTCTCCAAGGCAAAGCGTCCTCTTCAAATCTTGTACCACCAGTCGTTGGAGATGACTCGGAGTCAGAAGATGAGAAACGAGACGCTGAGACAGATTACGACCGTCGTCGTACACTGCTGGAGGTCATTGAAGAGAAAGATTTGGACGCGCTCAGGGCTACGATGTTTGATCCCGCACAAGATTTCTTATTACCGAGTGTTGGTTCTTCCGGAGAGTGTGGAGACGCCTGTGGTGTTGAAGATTCTCCGGACTCCATCGCTACCAGCACACTTGGCCCGGTGACCAGTGGATTTAGTCGGATCAAGACATCCCCGTGCGACGAAGCCTCTGTACTACCGAGGAAGAAACGGAAAACGTCGCAGTCAAAATTTATCTTCACTTCCCACACCACTCCCGCCGTCACAGAGACAACGAAAGCAGAACGAGAGGACCCGTGGGATTGTATAGTCTGTACACTGTGAGCGCAGCTTTTTTATTTTCCGGGACGGAACGCCGACCTCCCGGTCGCCAGCACCAATGAGCCGAACCACCTAGCATGCTCTGCGTGCGGCACTCCACGAGGAGAGTTGAAATGGGTTGGTGAGAACCGGCTCCCGTTGTAGAACGAACAACCGCCGTTCGGTTGTCGTTTAGTAGCTGCGCAGTGAGACCAATGTGTTTCCGAGAGGTCACGTGCGAGAGAGTGATTCCACCTGCTTGTGGGGCTGTTGTTGGCTTGCATTTTGTGCTATAACCTGAACGCTTCGACCCTACCATTAACTTACCTTCCAACTCCCATAATTGACTGTGATCAACATTATCGTATCGTTTCCGAATCTCTGTCGTCTTACTCTGAGCTCACCGCAGTCCCACGTCACTGGCAAGCTTGAACTAGCCCTGTTGAGTGTCGATGGCTCAGCCAGGCGAGGAATATCTCGCGGTTCTCAAGGCTTCCTATGACTATGAACCTCAATCCGAAGATGAAATCGCAATCAAGGAGAACCAGATTGTTTTTCTCCTGGAGAAGACCGACGACGAGTTGAGTGTAATCTTGCTCACCTTTCTCGCTATAATTGACCTCCTTGTCGAATTAGCTGGTGGAAGGTGAAGATCAAAGGTGACTCACAAGACGAAGACAGTCCTTCTGGGCTAGTTCCCGCAGCATACGTGGAACAGGTGGGTCTCTCCATGTCTTTCATAGCATGGTGTTTAAATGGAGCGGTTATGCAGGCGGAGCATACTTCTATCGCAAAGGCACTATATGATTACGATGCGGCGGCCCCGGGGGAGCTCTCTATCAAGGAAGATGAGATTGTCATGGTCTTTGATCGCGAGGACGAATGGATCCTTGTTCAAAGTCGGAAAGAAGGCGGTCAAGCTGGGTTTGTCCCCGGGAACTACATTGAAGAGGTATGCTTTCACCTTGTATCCGGAAACGCTCATTCATTGCTCTCAAAGTCTAGTGGAGAGGAACAAGTACCAGAACAAGAACCGGAGCCAGAACCAGAGCCAGAGCCAGAACCAGAACGAGCTCCTCGCCCCCAGCTTGTTCCTCCATCGGTTAGTTCGTTTTTATGAATGATGATCATTCCTCAGCTAGCGTTGCAGCCGAGACCCCCAGCGCGCCCTGTTAGTGTATACGTGGATCCAGCAGATCGTGTCGCTCAAACTCCTGTCAAAGCACAAGCCGACAACATCAGGACATGGCTTGTGTCTGAAGTAGACAAGAAGGGCAAGAAGAAGAAGGGTACACTTGGTATTGGGAATGGGTCAATCTTCTTCGCGAGTGAATCGGACAAGGTATGGCCCAATCCCTTGCAGTACAATGGCTGTCTGCTTACATCCCTTCTAGACACCTGTGCAAAAGTGGGACACTGCCGACGTCGAGGATTTCACAATTGAAAGGCACAAGCACGTTCTCATCGATATGGGAGGTAGTAATCCGACGAAGTTGCACTTCAATGTCGGCAAGGAGGAGATAGCAGAGACGATCTTGACTAAGCTGGATGACTCGAGAAAGCTGGCTATCTCTAACGCCAAGGCTGTGTCGGAACCTGCCAGTGTGGAATTCCACGTTCGTCGATCAGCGATTACCCCACCACCGCATCCTGTCGAAAGCGGCAGCCCGTCGAAGAAGAACGGGGTGTCTGTCAGATTCACGGAAGAGTCTCCAGAAATAATTCCTCCTAGAGAGCCCTCAGAAGACGGTGAAGCAGAAGAAGAGGGTGCTCGCTTAACTGGCGATGAACAGGAAGGCGAATTCGCAGTTGCGTTGTACGACTTCGAGAGTACCGGTCCTGACGAACTTTCAGTCCAAGAAGGGGAACGATTGTGTATTATTGAGAAGGAAGGAGAAGAATGGTGGAAGTGTAGGAATGCGCATGGTAACGAAGGGGTCGTGCCCGCATCCTACCTCGAGGTAGGTGATGTCACGCAGTTATAAGGTGGTTCTGTCCGACAGTTGCGCAGTCCGTAGGTTCTCCGATTCCCACTAAGCTTGAAGACAGCGATGGTCGGGAACGAAAAGAACGAGAACGTGAGGAGGCCGAGAAGAGGGAGCGTGAATCTCGAGAGCTTGCTGACAGGGAGCGGAAGAAGGCTGAACAAGAGCGCGCTAAAGCTGCAGCGGAAGCGCAGAAGAGACGTCAAGAAAGGGTACAGGCTGCTGCTGCCACGGAGGCCTCGAGGAAGCAACGGCGAGAATCAGCTAAGCATGTACAGCAAAAAGCCGAGAGCGAGCAGGGTACATCCACGTACGATAGTTTATTCTTGTCTCAGGTCACATCTGACTGTGGTCTCCAGTCACTCGCGATCTTCGGAGAGCCATCCATCACGGGACTCGTCAGCTACACGTACGTCCAGTGAACATAAGAGTACGTTTTTCGTCTTGGAGTACCGAATTTACCTGACTCGCCTGACCAGACGCACCTCCTCCGGAGTCGACAAGAATCTGGCATGACCGGAGCGGACAGTTCCGTGTTGAGGCTGCACTCCTTGGATTTTCTAACGGAAAGCTCAGATTACACAAGGTTAATGGTGTTGTCATTGAGGTTCCGTCTGAGAAGATGTCCCTTGAAGACATGCGATATGTCGACCGTTTGAAGAAGAAGAAATCATCTGGTTCTCCGCGGTCTGCCAATGACGATGACGATCAACCCTTGGCGCTTAAGCGTCCGAACGAGACTAAGAAGCGCGAACCTGTCCCGACACAGCAAAAAGGCTCCCAGATTGACTGGTTCGAATTCTTCTTGTCCGCTGGTTGTGACATTGACGACTGTACACGCTATGCCCACTCGTTTGAGAGAGACAAGATCGACGAAGGCCTGCTCCCTGACATCACGGAATCTACCATGCGTTCGCTCGGCCTCAGGGAGGGAGACATCATTCGTGTAAACAAGCTCATTCAACAGAAGTACGCCAAGCCCCAAGCTGTTCCACCTGACAATCTAGCTAGTGATGAACAACTTGCAATGCGGATGCAGGAGGAGGAAAACGCGAAGAAGCCCGTCAGCCCAGCTCCGAACCTCTTCGCGGGACCAGGTGGTGCCTTGAAAAATAATACACAGCGTCGTGGTAGACCTCAACCTAGCAAGAGCCTACCTCCATCTACCGTTGATTTGGGCGCCATTGGGACTGCATCTGAGCATATCAAACGTTCTGGTTCCCCGCTCGTTCGTACAAGCAGCCCAGCCATAGCATCTCCTGTGCAACCCCCACAGCGGTCCAGTTCCGCCATGGCGACAGCCTCCGGCTTTGACGATGATGCGTGGACGAACAGACCAGGTTCGAAGCCTCCTGCTTCTAACCCCACCCCGTTGACTAGTGCGCCTCCGCCGAGGGCACAGTCGGTACCCCCAGCGCCCCAAGCAGTCGCGACACCTCCCCCCGCCCCGCCCCAAGAAGGCATGGCTACTGGCTCTAGTTCACTCGCGAAGACTACGGAAGCTGATGTATTCGATCAATTGGCGCGTCTTAGCCAACTCAAGACAAATCGGGGCGTCCCACCTCTTTCTCCGACCCCTCCCTCTACATCTGCGCCCTCTGCAACCTCTCCGCTAGTTGTCTCTCCGCCACCAAGCTACATCAATGGGCTGGGTATGGGGTTGTCTCCTGCCTCGCTCGGACAGTATTCTGGCGTGCTCCCCCCTCCCCAACAGAATGGCCCACGAGGTCCCTATGCCCCCGTACCTGTTAACCAGGGGTTATTACAGCCTTTGGTGCCTACTCAAACTGGGTTCAATGGCTTTGTTTCAACGCGTCCTTCTAATGTATCGCCTTTCCAACCCCAACCCCAGCCTGCACAACCATCTTTCCTGCAGCCCCAAGTGACCGGGTTCCCCGGTAGCCCCCAGACAGTCATCTCGCAACCTACTGGATTCCAGACATCTGGTCCCATCTTGACTCAACCTACCGGCGTTAGTGGTGGGCCGTTTGGTGGCTTCACACCGACACCTACTTTCCCGAACACAACAGCGGCACCAGTGCAGACTAGTGCGTGTCATAGTTGGGACATTTCATTTGTTTGTTAACAATGTGTCGCAGACCCAACCGGTTTTTCGCCATTTGGACCATCGCCATTTAACAACGTCGTATCCACTCCATCCCCAGCACCGTTGAACAACAACTCAAGTTCAAACACATCTCCTGCGAACATCTTTGCACAGATGAAATCTGGGACATTCGCATCGGACAACGAACATACTGCACCCCAGCATGCAGGTGAGTGCGGCTATTTCGTGCCTTTTGGTCTGTCCCATATTTCCTTACAGATAAGTATGATGCTCTTCGAGTCAATCGTGAGTAATACTGTCGACTTTTCCCATGAGACTTGTTGACTTTTAGCACCAGCCCAACCAACAGGATGGGCTCCGCAACCCACTGGTTGGGGAATACAACCGAATGCTGGGTTTCAGAGTGGATATACAGGATATTAGCACCTGTACTTCTCTGCTTCATTGTCTTACACTCATCTGACTCGGCTGGTAATCGGATGGAATATGCAAAGGAAACGAAACAGAGATATAGTGATGATGGAAGTTCAAGATAACAGTGGTCTCATGATGATTCAATAATTCCATGGGTGTACCCGACTCGCTCGAAATACCTCTTCAACCCAAGCCTTATTTCAGGGGCGATGTCGCGTGCGAGTAGACCCGTACACAAAGGGTAGATGACAGGGAGGTATTTAACGAACTAGCCACTCGATCAACAACATGTAGACAAGAAGTGGGTGTATGACTTACTGTTTTATCGTCGAAACGACAAAAGCCATCAAGAATCTCGGTCACGACAGGTGTCCAGGCAGCGATGTTCTTGGCTTGCGTGTCAGCTCGCAATTTGGTATAGTCCGACAAGACATTCAAACCAAGCCTGCATGGTTCCATCAACGCCAGTTGCGTCAAACGTACAATGACAGGACTTACGGCAGGAGTCTTTCAGCTATTTGGGCCCTCGCTGACTGATGCTCCACCCGCTCATCAAAATACATTCTAAGTAGCACATGCACCAAGGTTGATGCACTGCTAGATTCTTGTTTCAGGAGATTAGGTAGATGCTTCATAAAGCCTTGGCGGATCTTAGCTTGGTTGGGAAACATGTCAAATCAAAAGCAGACTCACCAACTTTCCACAACCCGGTACGAAGTTCCTTGTCGTCATTGAACATGCGTGCGAATTGATAACTGTGATCCAATACACCCATCAATCTGAGTAGTTGATCCGGAGGCATTGTGTTGTAAACGGCGTCATTGCGAAGCAGGTCGTTAGTAGTCTCAATCAGAAGCAGCTGGAGAACACATTTGACAATGATTTGCTTGAAGACCCGGCGACGACTGCTAAGCGACGGCTTCGCCTCACTCGGCGAGCGTTCACTGGTGGGAGAGAGAGGAGCAGGTAAAATTGCTTGTCCAATAGAATCTGCTTCTCTCGTATGTGAGCGCACATCATCGAAGCAATGACAAGGACGTCACTTGCCAGAAGTATCGAAGTCAATAGCATTACCATCAATCTCCACTCGCAAGGCCTCATCAAACAGTTGGTGAGGTGTAGTCGTCCGGAAGAGTTTGACGAAGGCAGACG
>JBBPRE010000045.1:0-20958 GCA_038092935.1 Boletus roseobadius
GGTAATGCTGCCTGCGGAGTTCTTGGTGCCGTCAACGTTAAATACGGGAATAGGGTTGCATAGGCGTGTGAGTGGGATCTGGTTCTTTTCAGCCCACGTTTTGTCGATAAAAATGACGTTAGCTCCTGAGTCTAGCAGGGCTTTAGTCAGAGTAAAGTTTTTCTTTTGCGACTGAGGCGCAATTTTGATATCCAATAGAATTTCTCTGGTTGGTTTGACGCTTCGCACGAAGACATCGTCTGGGATTTCTTGACAATTATTTTTTTGGTTTTTTGTAGGGGAATTAAGCAGCAGTGTTACGTCCTGCCCGAGCTCACTAGGAGGCCCCCCTGACGGCGAATTGAAAGAAGTGTGGATTTTTTTGGTGCCTTCGGAATCTTCGACTTCTACGATTTCATCCTCCGACAATATTTCAAATCTGTTTTCTGATGCGATAGAAGGAACGGGAGAAGCTGGCACACACCCAGATACGTACGACGACTCTAATCTTTTCCCTTCTTGGCCGCCAGGGCCTCGTAATCTTTGAACCAGGCACGTGCTTCGTCCAGGTTCATTCCTTTGATGGACCGTGACCAGTCCCTCTCTTTTCCTTTGCCGTTATCGGCCTTCTTGGGTTCGTTGCTTTTATCGTCATCCGAGGACGTTTCCTTGTTGTCCGTGTCTGCGGACCGAACATTTCGACCTTTGCCCTTAGCGGGCGTGTAGTGCGAACAGCCTTTCTGATGGCCGCCGCCGAAGAAGTGGCATTCGCCAGATTGAAGCTTGGGCTTCTTGCAGTTTTTACTAATGTGGCCTGTACCGCCACAGTTGAAGCATTTGACACCGCCTGATTTAGCGGCATCGATTTCCATCGCGTTAGGGTCTTTGACCTTTGCCCTGTCCACGGTTCCCTTGGTGATGAATTTGAGCAGCTGTTTACGTGTGCCGGCTACCCGGAGCTGCGCTTTGAAATTGGCAAGGCTTTCGAACCTGCCGTGTTCAAGGATAAGCCTCTCGACGATCTCTCAATTGGCGTTTTGCTCTAAGAGCTCAATAAGTCTTTCCTCGTCGTATTCTGCGAGGGTCTGATACGTCTCGAACTTCATGAGGAACGTATCCATTGTAGAGTCTCCTTGCTTAAGGGAGGTAAGCACCTTGCGGTTCCAGTCTTTCTCAGTGCTGGACCTGAAGTGTTGCTCGACGAGAGCCTTGAAGGTGGACCACGAACTATTGTAGTCGCCTGAGAGCATCTTGTTTAGTTGCGCCCTTGCGAACGCTCCTGCTTTGCCTCCTGTCATGCGGGAGAGCACAGCTCTAATCCCGGCAAGCCCTAGGAGAGCGGTTTGGTTTACTTCGCGCCATGCCTGGACACGAGTCCACCATTCTTCGAACTTCTTTCCGCGGGTACCATCATAGGTCCCGGGGTCTGCGAATATTTTTGAGATTTTGGGTTCGGAGGGCGCATGCCTCGACCCTGATACTCCTGTTGGTTGCGCGTCAAGTTGTGCCTCTAGTTCTCTTATTTTTTCATTAAGTGCCATGTTTAGTAACGACGACGCTTGTATCCTTGCCTCTTGTGACTCGAGGTACAGTCGGAGTTCCCCAGCTAGGTCACCCCAGTGGGTTGTTGTGTCTGTTGCTGCTGCGGTCAAGGCAGCGGCGAGGGAGCGGGGAAGGGATGTAGACATTTTTCAAAAAGGGGTACTACTGGCGGTAGCGTTTAGGTATGGATAGGGTGTGACGAGACCTCAATGTCTTTGTCGAATATTCTTCGTCTGGATAAGGTTCTCCTCTGACACGTCTCTTGATCATTCGGCGATAAACTCTTTTTCTCTTAGGTAACCTCTCTGGTACCTCTTCCTCCTCTCTCTCTCTTTTGATCGGCAGGCTGGGTAAGCATGGGAGTTCGTTCCACACGCTAGATATGAAACCGGTGAGCTCTACGTCTGGCGAGACGTCCTTGGGAGCTGAGGTAGAAGGTGTGGCGGGGCGTTGGATCAGTTGGAACGGAAAGGCTTTGACCGATTCTGGATGATCGTTGGGGTCGTAATCTGAGCCTTCTGTTTGAATCATGGATTCCTGTTCCAAACGGGACGCTTGGCTGTAATCTTGGCACCCTGCGTTGAACTTGTGAGCGAGGGCGGCTAGGAGGTTCTCGTGGTAAAGGAGATCTCCGTCTGAATCTTCTACGTAGCAAAAGTGTCGAGGCTCGAGCGGCTCTTCTAAGTGGCCGAAGAAATCTGTTGCCGGAGAGGCAGGGGTGTTCTCACGGACGGGTTCCCGAGGTGGCGACTCGGCTAACCTGTCAACCGGTTCCCAACTACTACTAACTGAGACTACTGGTGCACCGTTGCAGACGGATGCGATGTACTGGTGACCGAGAGGGTTGAGAGGTTCCTCTGGTCTAAAGGGTCTCGATGTAGCCTGTTGGAAAGAACAGAGAGTCGCGTGAAACAAGATGCGCACTGCCGTGAACTATAAGCGGGTTGCGACTTTCTACTTGAGGAGACCGACGCACTGTCTATTGGCGAAGGCGGGGATGTGACAAGGTGAAGTGGTGATTTGTAGTTTAGTTCTAGTGAAACAACCCTAAAGCGAGTACGATGTGTACTTCAGGTTGTCACAGAATGTCAACCGAGGAGGAGAGTATAGATGAAAGGAATCAGGCTCAGTCTTAAAGCTTCAGAGGAAACCCCAAGAGAACTAAACTGGAGGACGTCCAGTGAAGTCTCGAGGTCTTATATAGATTCTACATATGTGTACATGTTTGTATCAGATCTACCGATACGACGTATAGGAGTGACGGAGATTAAAAGCATCAGGCATAACATGAGGCATCATAATGGAAGAGAAGCAATGACATGATGCAACCACATGCGGTGGCAGAATGGAAGAGCGGAAATGAAAAGAAGACGTGCACAGCATGGGGATGAACATGAGAAACAATATAACTATAAATGGTTAAATGCGTCCGTTAGGATCTAGGATCCAGAGTGCATCGCGATGACTGATGGCCTAGCCTGCATCAAGAAGTAAAGGTGTCATGTGACACATCATGTGATCTAGTCACGTGACTTTGAAGATAGGAAAATAAGTTAAAGTGCAAAAAGAAGAAGTAAACATAGACGGTGTAGAAGCGAACCGTAACACTGGCCCATGGCTATTTACCTGTGCACCACTGACCAGCCCATTGTTACAGTTCACTTCTATGTCACTTCATTTCTTTCAGACTTAGTTGTTTTCCCTTTTCAAAGTCACATGACCAGATCACATGACATCTATCATCTGACTATTTATTCTTCTACGTGTGCAGGCTATGCCATCAGTCATGGTGAAACACCTATCAAAGGTCCTCAATGGTTAGATGGACATATTTATCCTTTTATAGTGATATTACTTTCCACATTCATCTCCATGCTGTGCACACCTTCTTTTGATTTCCATTATTTCATTCTGCCACAGCTGCACTATTGCCTCATGACTCACTTCTCTTCCATTCCATGGCTATACTCCTCATATTATGACTCATGCCTTTAATCTCTGTGATATCATATATGATACACATTGGTAGATCTGATGTCAATATGTACAAACATATGAATAGTATATAAACCTCAAGACTTCACTGGACATCCTCCAGTTTAGTTCTCTTGGAGTTTCTCCTCACTTTCAAGACTGAGCCAGATTTTTTTATTCCTTTTTCCTGTTGACATTTGGTGATGACCTGAGATACACCTAGTATCTTGTTTGGGTTGTTTCACTAGAACTAAACTATCATCACCACCTCACCTTGTTACACCCCTGTTTGCCAATAGACAGTGCATTCAGTCCCTCAAGTAGAAAGTTGCATGTCACTCACAAGTACATATATAGTGTGCATCTCCTTTCATAGGATGCTCCAATTGTTTCCCTACATGAGTGCTAGAAAAGGCAACCCTGAAGAAGAGCCTCATGGTCTTTTAGATCACCTGTACATTGCCTCTGTCTGTGACAGAGTAGCAGTACCAGTTACTAGTAGTAGTTGGGAAAGAGTAAATCAGGAAAGGTTAGCAGTATCACCAGTACCAGAGCCAGCATATGAAGAGGACCCTCATTCTCCATGCACATGATTCTTGCAGCACTTAAGCAAAGAACTCATACCTTCCTACTTTTGCTTAGTAGAAGACTCAGATGGAGATCAGCTCTACCTGAGGAGCCATCTAGCCCACATCACCACAGCTCTACACATCAGGCCACAAGACACATTTCAAGGCCCATTTTTGGAACAGGAGTCCACAATGAGTGAGGAAGACTCATACTACAATCCCAATAATAAAGTGCTGGGTCCAGATGCCTTCCCTTTCCAGCTGATCCAGGTACCTGAGAGACATACTATCTCTTCTCCACCACCAGCCAGATTGCCAAGCATAGAGCTCAGAGGTTTCATCTTTAGTGTGTGGAACAAATTTCCCTGCTTAGAAGAAGCAAAAGTTAAGAGAGAAAGAGAAGAGGAAGAGGTATCTGAGGAAGTACCTAAGAAAAAGAAGAAAGTTTATCATTGCATGGTCAAAAGACTTAGAGGCAGCAAGGGACACCCTGATGAAGCTTATACAATGAAGGTATTGAGACCTCATCATACTTTACATAAATCAAAGTGCTATCTTTAGCAATGCCCCCTTTCTTTGAAATATGACTTTCCTTTTTGCATCAATCACAGCCACACTCTCCAATGCCATGGGAATGCAATGAAATTGGGGAGGCATAGCAACAGAAGTAAGGCTCTACCTAGAGCAACAAGAAGTGAGGCTTCATGCCTCAGCACTTTTAGAAACCATGCTTGATCAGCACATTGACCAACTCAAGATGCAGCTCAATGCTGCAAATACACAAGGAGCTTCCAGTTCAAGACATGTTGCTCCTTTCAAGCCAAAAATATCAAAGATTTTTGCAGACCCCAGGACCTATGATGGCACCCATGGTAAAAAGTTCAAAGAATGGTGGACTCATGTCCAGGCATGGTGTGGAGTCATCAACTTGCCCTCCTAGGGCTTACCAGGATCAGAGCTGTACTCTCTCATATGACAGGAGGCAAGGCAGAAGCATTTGCAAGGGTGCAACAGCATAAGATACTAGCCAGGGGCTATGACAGTTCCTGGACCAACTTCAAGGCTCTCATTGAGCAACATTTCTGGTCCTCCACTGAAAAGGATTGCAACAGAAAGACACTATCCTCCCTTAAGCAAAGAGACCTTCACCAAGCAGGCATGAGGAAATAGCTCCTCAAATTTATCTAAAGGAACAGCTGATCAGGCTAAAGCAAAAGACCCAAATACCATGGAGATAGATGCCACCCAGTCAGAAGGCATCACATGTTGCAACTGCAGTGGCATATGTAGGTGTTCCATCCTCCTAGAATTGCATGCATGCTGAGTGTTTAAAGAGAGGATATGGGGTTGTGATTTCCACATGGTTGTTACCATTGGGAACAAAACCCAGTCTTATCCAGTGGAGTTTTGTAACAAGATTGTTGATGATAGGCTGTGTGAGGTCAGTGCTAATGGTTTCTAATAATAAGTGTTGGTGACCTCAAATCAAATAATGACTTGGGCCACTCAATTACACAAACCGATTGTAGAGCAAAGAGATAGTTGAGAGGGAATTCCAATAAAACTTGACTAGAGTTCTTGGGGCATTAGTGTTATGAACCCCTTTTCTCACCCCTTTCTTTTTGAGTCACATGACCCTTCACAACTTCACATCACGTGACCTTATCTTTCTTTCCATCACGTGACCATGCGAACCAGGTCTAGACCTGCAACACATGGCAACCTCATGTATTTAATCTCCGTCAGTCTAGAACATTTAGCACTGCCTTCTATTAATCTCCATCTACTTTACTCAGCATAGTTTACTAATACTCACATGATTTGTCATTACATAGCCTCATGCACATGGACCACCAACATAATAGATACAAACATGTAAAACATATATATACCTTGAATCCATCACTCCAAGAACTCTGGTCAAGTTCTTGTTGGGATTCCCTCCTAACTTCCTCTCATCTCTATTCAGTCTGTTTGAGTGTTTGAGTTGCCCATCATCATTTGATTTGAGGTCGCCAACAATTAGATTCAAGGTATATATATTGACTACATTGTTTGTACATGTTATATATCTGGTCTGTGTGCCAGAGGCTATGTAATGATGTATCGTGGGAGTATTAGTAAACTAGAATGAGTAATATAATGGAGATTAAATATAGTGGCTCAAAAAATCATCTGCATGTTTGGTCATTTTTCACTAAACATAATAACCCCCAATAACCCCCAACCCTTGCCCTAAACTATGAGTGTATGAAATCAAGTACCTACTCCTGGCCTTCTATGGGCATAGGGGTCAAGGGATTTGAATAAGACTTGAGTAAATGGCAGGCATTTCAAAATGGTAACTCATATGGACAGTTTTTTGACCTTATATAAAGCTGGGTATCTAGTACTTGGTATGAGCTCCTTTGGCCTTGATAACTGCTTCAATCCTTCTAGGCATGTTTTTTATCCATTTCTGACACTGCTCCTCATCAATCTTGCCCCACTCCTCTACTATCCTTTTCCACAATTGATGAACTCCTGTAGAAGCACTCTCATAAGCTGAGAGGCATCTCTTGAGGTGATTCCAAGTATATTCAATGGGATTAAGGTCTGGAGACTGCAGGCCAGTCCAGAAGCTTGATTCCCTGCTCTTCAAACTGCCTTTGGGCTCTCCTAGAGGTGTGCTTGGGTCATTATCTTGTTGAAAAACAATGTCATCTTTTGGAATTCCAGATTCCTCCATGCTTTGCAGCAAATCCTGCTTTAAAATGGCCACATACTGGTCAGCATCCATTCTCCCCTCCACCTCACTCAAAACCCCTACTCCATTCCACCCTATGTAGTCCCATACCATCAATGAACCTCCTTCAAACTTGACTGTACCTTCATCTCTCTAGCAATCAGCCCTTGTCCCTTCTTTTTCCACACATACTCTTGTCCATCTGACCCAATCCTATTGATTTTGGTCTCATCTGACCATATAACTCTCTTCCAGTCCTCCACAGTCCAATACCTTGTGACCACTGGATAGCAGGGGCTTTTTCTTTTGTACCACAGCCTTTAATAAGGCTTTCTTGAGAGTATTTCTCACACTCTAAGGGCAGACAGGAGCATCAATGATGGAATTGATGTATTGAGAAGCATGAACAGCATTCTTGGCCCTGCCAGTAATGATTTGCTGCACAATAGCCCACTTGTTGGTAGGAGTAAGTTTTGAAGGACAGCCACCATGAAGCCTAGTCTTCTCTGGCTGGAGTTTCTGAAGAAACTGGCATATAGTAGACTTCCCTAGGGCATTTTTGGAAGAAATTTCCCTAGAGGAAAGACCAAGAGAGGGGAGAGAGATGATATTGTTTCTTTGAGAGGTAGAAATGGATTTCATGGTGAAGGTGGGAAGATGAATGTGGAATGGTGGGGTTTATATATGCTGTCTGATCCTCAGTTACATAAAGGTAACATTATAGAACCCTTACCAAATGTATGTAACTATATTACAGCATGCTAGGGTCCAATATATGTAATCAAAACTTAAAGTCAAAAAACTGTCCATATGAGTTACCATTCTGAAATGGCTGTCATTTCCTCAGATCTTATTCAAATCACTTGACCCTTGTGCCCATAGAAAGCCAGGAGTAGATACTTGATTTCATACACTCATAGTTTAGGGCAAGGGTTAGGGGTTATTGGGGGTTATCATGTTTAGTGAAAAATGACCAAACATGCAGATGGTTTTTTGAGCCACTATAGAGGCAGTGCTAGACATTCTAGACTGACAGAGATGAAATACATGAGGTGGACATGTGTTATAGGTCTAGACCTAGTCCACATGATCATGTGACAAGAAAAAGATAAGGTCACATGATCAAAAAGATCAGAAGGTGGTCACATGACTAGAAAAGAAATTGGGATAAAAATATGTTTGTAATACTACCCCCCTCTATGGTTCACATTCCAGTCAAAGCCAGATAGGAGGTGGCTCCATGTAATTTTTGTAAGGGTTAAATAAAGAGGTAAATGCCATTTGGGTCATTCAAAGTCATCTTGGAGCTTGTGGATTCTTTTTATAGAAGTCATGGATTGCTTCTTTTGTGTGGAAAAGATGTCCTTCTATTTCCCAGGTTTGGTCTTCTTCTTGGTATCCTTTCCAGTAAACAAGGAATTCCAATTTGTGCCCCTTTAGGTGAGAATCTATGATTTGTTCTACTTCAAACTCCTCATCTCCTTCATTGGTAACTGACACTGGGCCAGGTTTATAGATCTTTTGCCCTGGTAGGTGTTCTTTGTAAGATTTTATCCATAATACATTAACCACTGGGTATATTTTCATATACATAGCATGGGAGTTTTAGCCTTATGGCATTTTCTTCTATCATTTCAAGAACTTTATAGGGGCCTAGCCATCTTTCTGTTAATTTACATGGTTGATGGGTTTCCTTTAGATTCAAGTGTTCAGTAGATAACCACACTTGTTGATTCTTTTTGTATATTGGGGCATCAGATCTCTTTTTGTCTGCTTGTTCCTTCATATGTTCTTGTGATTTATGATAGATGATTTCACATTGGCAAGAGTTTGCATAAAATCTTTGGCAAATGCTGTTACAGATGGTGTCTTGGCTTCTTCTGGTGCTATTGCCATGTGCAGGGCATAGGAGCATGTGACTTGGAAGGGGGATTTACTTGTTGCAGAATGAACCTTGTTATTGTATTGAAATTGTGCCAGCCCAAGCCATTCTGACCTTTCTTTTCATTTTTCTGTGGTGTAAAGGTGTAGGAATTGTTGAAGGTCTCAGTGAACCCTTTCTGTCTGACCATCCATTTAAGGGTGGAAGGCTGTGGACATTCAGAGATCTATTTGCAACATTTTGCCAAGATCCTTCATTACTTGTGCAGAGAATTGCAGGCCACAATTGGAAATGATAGAACATGGGAGACTGTGTGTTTTCCAAACATTGTCTTGATATAGTTTAGCAGTTCCCAGGCTCATGATGGTTTTGATCATGGGAATAAATATGGCTTCTTTGGAAAATCTATCAACTACCACAAGGATGCTATTATATTTGTCCAACTCAGGTAGGTCTGTAATGAAATCAGTAGAGATGTCCTGCCAGGGACCCTCAGGAATAGGAATAGGTTTTAATTTGCCTGCCAGAGGCATGTTTGTTGGTTTTATCTGAGTGCATCTTTCACATCGGGAACAGTATTCTTTTGCTTGGTTACATATGCCTTCCTATATGTAGTAACATGAGACTAACTCTAGAGTCTTCTCTCTGCCACCATATATGGCTAATGTGGAATCATGGTAAAGTTCAATAATATCCTGGTGGAGATTACTTTTGTCCACAGGCACATAGATTTTTCCATTTAATTTAGAGAAGCCTTCTTCATCAATTTCAAACCCTTTTAGAGAAGACTTGTGTAATGTTGTTTGTGTGGTCTTAACTCTATCTGGGATCTTTTGCTCTTCTCCATGGATATACAGTAAGTTACTTTGTTTGCTCACATGCATTCTGCAGGTATAACTGTGACTCCTTTATTGTCTTGATCTATTCCCAAAGTGTGATCTTCTCTTCTAGAGAGAGTATCTGCTTTTCCCATGGAAGTATCCAGTTTCCTAGTAAGTTCATAGTTGAATCAAGATAAATATTGCATCCATCTTGCTTGTCTGTGGTTGAGACCTTGAGATTTCATGAAATACTGGAGATTTGTGCGATCTGTCCAGATCTTGAATGATTTCTCAGCACCTTCTAGGTGATGATGCCATTGTTCTAATGCATGAATAATAGCCAACATTTCTTTATGGGCAATTGGATGGCTCCTTTGTTCTGGTGTCATAGAATGTAACAAGAATGCTACAAAATGCCATTTTCCTTCTCTTTCTATAGATAGTACAGCTCCAGTTGTGAAGTCTGAGGTGTCACATTCCAGTTGGAAATTACAATCAGGCAAGGATGGGAGCCATAATAAATGCTTCTTTCAGCATGTCAAACATGTTTTGTTCTTTTTCAGGCCATCTCTGCATGTGGTCCTTTTTTGTGAGATCATTTAGTGGTCTAGCCACAATAGAGAAATCTTTAATAAATTGCCTATAGAAATTGGCAAGTCTGAGGAAACTCCATACTCCTTTTACATTTGTGGAAACTGGCCATTTTTGGATTGCTTCTACTTTGCCTGGTTTCATCTCAATTTCTTCCTCTGAAACATGTATTTTTTTGGTTTTATAAATAGGTTATTTTCCTGTAACCTTTTTAGGACTTCTAATACAATGCCATCATGTTCCTCTTGGTTCTTATTTTTAGTGAACACAAGGATGTCATCAATGTAGATTATAATGAATGCTTGCATATTATGGAAAACATTGTTTATCATGGCCTGAAATGTGGCCAGGGAATTGGTTTGACTAAAGTACATAACCAATGGTTCATAACTTCCCCTATGACAAACAAATGCTCCTTTCCATTTGTTGCCTTCTTTGATGCATACATTATTGTAACCCCATCATAAATCCATTTTTGTAAACAATTTTGCACCCCTCAATTGGTCAACCAATTGGGAGATCAGAGGTAGTGGATAATTGTTTTTGACTATCCATTCATTTAGGTAGTGGTAATCTTGCACCATGCATTTTTTTCTGTCTTTTTTGGAAATGAAGACTGGCGATGTTTGTGGTGATTTAAAAGGTCAGATATAGCTTTTTCATAATTGTTTGTCTACAAAGTCAGAAACTTCTTTTTGTTCCTTGACAGACATAGGGTAAAGTTTTCCCTTTTTAGGCTTGAATCTGGGCTTCATATCAATTGCATGGTCCCAGGGTTTTCTCTCAGGCATATATTTGGAGTACTTCTTTGAAAATACATACATCTAAAAATTTATGGAATTCTTTTGGGACCATTTGTTCCATGGTCTTCTCAGTAACTGGCATGCTCTGCTGCTGCTCAGTTGTTACCTTCTTTAGTTGATGGTAAATGAATGGCATGTCATTCATCTTCCTTTCTTTTAGGGTTCTAACAAATATGGGTCTGTCAGATAATAGGTAGCATGTCCACAGACACTTTGTGAGTTGTACTAAGCCTGTTTGCCAGTCAATCTCCAGGTTTTGCTTCTATAATCATGTGTATCCTAAAATTATGGGATTCTTTCCCAGGTCTGTGACTTCTGCCACAAGCTTTTCATAATGTCCTTGGTAATCTATGATTATATCTGTGGTGTGTGTAATATCTCCAGCAGAGTTTTTTATTCCATCCATATTAAATATGGGTATGAGTTGTGTGAGCTTCATGGTGTGAATCATGTTGTCCTTGGCCCATTTGACATCTATGAAAATCCCATTAGCTCTGCTGTCTAGGAGTGTGTGGGTTGTGTGCATCTTGTATTTGGTAGTAGCTGAGGCTACCTTGATTTTGAGGTTGATTTCTTATTCTGATTTAACAGATCTAATGCAGATCTGTTCTGGGATTTCATAAATATTGTTGTTTGTATTTATATATATATATTTCTTGACCAAATTAAGCCTGCATTATCCTGCAGCAAGCTCACTTTTGTGAGACCCAGTCTGAGTTTGTAAAGAAGACGAAATGTCATTTGTATCATAATTTAATGTTCTATTTTAGATATTGAAGAACTCTTCTACTTCTTCACCATATTCAACATAAGAGGAAAGTACAGAAAAACTATTTTGTATTTATTACTTTTTTTTGTCCTTAGTCAACTGAACACCCAGTTTATTCAGCAACTTTACTCTTTTCTTGACTCATTGGCTAGGTAGTCCACAATGTAGGCTTTTGTGGCTTCAAAGTCCATTGCTGTGATCTGCTTCATTATCACATTGGTCCCAGCTCCCTTTCCAACATTCTTATTTGTGCCAGATGTATCTGTTATATTTGTGTGTATGTTGTGATACTTGCTGCACCTTTTGCTATGACCACCTCCAAGGAACTTGCATTCTCCACATTCCTTTTTGGGTTTTGGGCAGTCTTTGACCATGTGAGGTCCTTGGCAGTTAAAGCATTTGCCTTTACATACTGCATCTATATCCATTGGTTCACCATGTCCCCCATAAGTGCAGGTGCCTGAGGATGTACCTTGTGTCTCATTTTGCCAGACTCATCATTGGTTTGAACCAAGGGCAAAAGATTCAAGAAGATTCCCAGTCTTCTTGATTTCAATTGAGTATGGGGTAATGTACTTCTTCCTTTGTCTGTTTACAAATATATGTTTTATGATCTTGTCATGGATGTTCTTTTCTAGGAGGTAAACTCCCATATTGTCTCCACATTGAGACCTTTTGTATTATATAACCCATTGAGTCAGGAATGACTCAGTTTGCTCATTGGGACCCTGTTTCATTCAGGTCAATTGGCCCATAGCATTGTCAGCATCCATTCCAGGCTTGAATCTATCTTTGAGCAATGTGAGAAGTTTATCTTCATTGGGCCACATGTGGAGAGATCCTCTTATATATTTTGAGAGCCAGTTTTGGGCCCACATGCTGGCTTTATTTTGGTCTTTGCCCTCTTTGGATCTGATTCTGGAGAGGGTAGTGATTGCCTTGTTCTTGTTGTGGATTTCTTTTCTTTTTATCCTTCTAACTACACTCTTGCCGATTCATCTTCTCATATGTGAGAGGGCTATGCCCTTATGGTGCTTACCATGCGATATGCTACTTTTACAGACAATTTGCTTGATATGGATGATTAACCCTTTTCTAGGCAGTTCTCTCATACTGCCTTGTTTTCCCCCTACCCAAATGGTCTGTGCACATTCCTAGTAGTATAAATACCTCACCCTTTGTACACTAGTTCTGTATCTAGTTCTATGCAATCTACTTGCTAGAGCTTGGTCATTCTGCAAGTGATTTGTCTTTTGATTAGTCATAGCAAGATCCAGGATCTCTAAGTGTCTTCACACTACACTTGAGTGTGCACTTCAACTAAGTTCTACATATTAGCATAACAAAAGAACTAGATTGTCCAGTTTACCTCTGCTGTTTAGCATGAGGCCCCTTCCACCACCATTTCATGGCAAAGAGGAATCCGAGCTCCCTTCCCTGAGCAGGAGCCAGATGTTGAAATCGCAGTACCCCCTCTAACTACTGAACCCACTGACTACCACTATGATGACCCCAACTTCTGGACCAGAAATTCTGCCACCCCCTGCTCACCCTCCTCCCCAACCACTCCCATTCAATCTTTGTCCACCTCAGGAATGAACCTTCATCATTTGCAACCGATTATTCCTCCAGCTGCACCTCTATCACCATGAAGTGCAATGACCAAAGAACAAGCAGAATCTCCATTAGAATCCCCTATCCCCATGGATGTTGACAAACACAAGTCAGAGATTAAGGCAGGTCTGCTGGATGATTTCTCCAGTCACCCAGATGATGCACCATGATGGCTACTGGCCATGAAGCATCAGGGGAAGGGTGAAGGAAAGATAATCCTATATAATGTCATGATGCAAAAAATAATGCATTATAAACATCATATAATGTGTTATCTTTTGCATCATGACATTATATAGGATTATCTTTCCTTCACCCTTCCCCTGATGCAAGGCCTACTTCCAGATGAACACTCACTTCTACAATGATCAAGCCAAGACCCTTGTTATGTTTAGTAACAATGGAACACCAACAGGCATTGGGTTTGTCCTAAGGCATTCTTCCTTGATGAGAGTGTACAACTGGCCCACTATGCCAGTCATTGAGAGATGGCTTGTATGAGAGCAGAGATCAAGAAGTGGAACAGATGGTGAGAGAGGTGAGCCAGCTATGAACCCAAACACTCAGTATGATTGTGTAGGTTTAAGTTAGAGAGTAGTTTACAGCAGAGAGTGAATATATATATACTGCCTGGAGTTGTTTAGGGCAGGTGAGCCATAAAAGGAAATAGGATGTTAGGGGAGGCACAAGTGTGATGATGAGACAAGAAATGTGTTGCATATAAAAGGCATGTGACGTAGAAGGCAGTGTCCTCAGGACAAGCAGGAATGGAGATAAATGGAATCAGAGAAAAACAGAACAGGAAAAGTTGAAACAGATGGAATAGGATCAAAAGGGGGTGGTGTCCTCAGGAGGGATCAGAAGAGAGAAGCAGTCCTTGAAGGCAGTGTCTAGCACTGCATACTCCTGTAAGGATGTGATGATGTCATCCCAGAGGGAAGACTCTGGGTAGTCAAGAGGGAGAGTGGGAGAAAATGAAGGGGGGGTATCGCTACCTGTAACATTACCCTCTGCATATGTCTGAAGTTCCAACTCAGACACATCCCTAGTTGTCTCAGTCTCCTTCATTCTCCTTGTAATTGGTGAGGTCCCAGTTGATGCCAGAGAGGTCATGAAGTGGGCAGTTGACTGCGAGGTGTTCAAGCTTGTCATAGTAGTAGCAATGTTGGTGAGGACAGTCAGCCTGTTTGTGTCCAGGGGTGAGATTCTGGCATAAAGGACATTGGTATCTGGGTTAGAAGGGCTGCAGATGTCTGAAGACATGACAGTTGTAACACCTGGTGGAGACCATGGGTGGGTGACACATGGTGGAGGAGAAAGAGCAAGGAACAGGGCCCACATGGGGTGGGGAATGATTATGTTTGGCTGGAGTTGCTTGACTGGGATTGAGTTGAGTGGGGGTCATACTTCCCCCAGGTCCATCAAGAAGGTTGCTGGAACTGACCTTGACAGCTGTTGAAATGTCTCCCATAGTGGGGGGAAGGTTACAGGAGTCTGAGACAGGAGTCCAGCAGAGATAAGGACTCGACAGTGATGCCATCGAAGGGGGTGAGGGGACCTTGGGTCTGTGGGAGGGGTAATGGGTATGGGGGTGGTGGGGTGAGTGGGGATGACAGTGGACTCAGAGGAGGGGTCCTCAGTAGGGACAGAGAGTGTTCTGACATCAACTCAGCTTCTAAGCTCAAGATGATGTTGTCAAGAGCTTGGGCCTCGGTTGTCTGAGGAGGGAGTGGAGGTCAAGGAGGAGTGAGGTGCTCCATTAAAGACATCAGCATTGGCAGGTAGGGGGTCATTGTTAAAGTATGCCTGTCTCTCCACCTCTGGAAGGGAAAAGATGACAGGATGGAGGAAAGAAAGACAAGACTGTGGTGAGGGGGAGGATGGAGATGCAGTAATGGAGTCATTCAACATGGAAAGTGTCAAGTGTGGAGTTCCTGATCTTGAGTACAGCTTGTTTGATGAATGCAAGTGGTGAGACATTAGATGTCTGTCCAGCATAGGAGTGTTCTATGCTGACATGGGAACTTGATGTGTCCCAGGTGGCCCAGGGGAGAAGGGATCAAATGGTGGTATACTGCTTGTAGAGGTGGAGGAGATGGATGAGGGTGTTGTTGCACAAGAAGAGTGGAAGTCTTTCAAGAGCAACTGATGCTTCTCAATTCTTGAGGAGGGTAACATAGACAAGGTGGTGTGCATGGAGTGGGAGATAACTGATGCAGGTGGAAAGGGGAACAGAAGGGAGGAATGGGAACATCATGGAGGTTCTTAAGGGAGAGGGATTTAGAGTCTGCTCTTCTTTTTATACTCCTTTAGGATGTTCTTGGCATTTCCTAAATTGTGAGCAGGTTCCCATGTTTGTTCCACATTTGAATATCTTTTCCAATGCACAAGGTACTGCCTTTTGTCTGAGTTTCCCTGATGAGTGATGATGGCCTTGACCTCATATTCTTCTTCTGCTCCAAAGAGATCTGGGGAAGGTCAGGAGAAGTTGGGGCTGTGTTCTGTAGTTTTCCAATATGGGAAAAGTAGGAAGGCATGGAAGACGTTATGAATCTTCCATCAGGTTGGGAGTTCTAGGCAGTAGGCTACCAGGGATATGACTTTGGAGATCCAGAAGGGTCTGGTTCATTGTGGGGAAAGTTTCTTCAACAGGGTTTGGAGATGTAGGTTCTTGGTTTCCAACCAGACCTGGTCTTCTACCTTTCATGGTTTGAAAGATGAGTGTCATCATTCTTTCATGTGTTGTTGGGTGAGTTTGTGAGCAGCCTTTGCTTTTTTTCAAGAGTCTGTGATGGAAGTGGACTTGAGTGCAGGGATGAAGGTTTTTCCCAATGGCAGGTAAGCATGAGGTTCATATCCCATTAGAAGGGAAAATGGTGATTTGCCAGTGATGAAGTGAGTGGCAGAGTTGTGGGCAAATTCTGCCATAGGGAGCATCTCAACCCATTTATGAGGGGAGTTGGTGCAGAAGATGCATAAGAATGTTTCCAACTCTTGATTGTACCACTCCATTTCACCATCTGTTTGGGGGTGGTATGTGGTGGAGAAGGCAACATTGTATTTGAGAAGGTGGGCCAGTTCTCAAGCGAAGGCAGAAACAAACTGTGGTCCACAATTCAAGACCAATTTATCATGAAGGCCAGAGCAATTGAAGACTTTTGTGAAAAAGAGTTGGGCTACTGGCAGCATCAACAGTTTTTGTGCAAGGAGTGACAATTACCCCCTTACTAAGCTCATGATTGACTATTGACAAAATATTCCTTACTCTGGAAGGCATTCTGGCTGTCCAGTCCTCTGATGGGACCACCTAAATATTCCACTACTCTGGAGTTAGGGAGTTCAGGAGTTCCCAACTCCAGAATGCTGTCTTTTCTTACAGTACAGTGCTGTCACTTGGCAATACCTCCTTACTATACATTTCCCTCTTTTATCTTCCCTGACAGATATTGAGGTACAAGTGTGCCTCCACCATACAATATATAACTTCCACTCTTCTTCTCAGCACCTCAGTTGTTCTCACCCATCTTAGGCAACAGCTGAGGTGAGTTACTTACTCCACACTAGTTACTCCGAGACTAATGTACCATAGCTCCAGTACAAATAGGTAAATAAAGTTGTTCTCACCCATCTTAGGCAACAGTGCATCAACAACAGATGGGCCCACTGACAGGGAACTCAGGATGTGTGATATCAATGAATAGGCCCACCAGCAGATAATATAGAATATTTGCAAACAATGGGCAGGCCCACTCATTGGGAATTCAGGATGTGTGCTATTGACAGGCAGGCCCACTAGGACATATGGAAGAATATTTAATCCCAGTGTGCAGTTCTATCTTTGACAATCCAGGATAGCTGTTCCCAACAATATGGCCTGCCAACACATAATGGAAATGATGTGCTACAGACAAGCAGGCAGAAAGTATAACAATATACCATATAGACTGCAGATGGGCAGGTTTGTTGTGGAACAATGGAAAATATGTACTACACTCAAGTTATGGAACAATCAACATGTCATCCTTTGGGAGCTAATGATATATATAAAATATAATAAGGTTGCCATGGTAATATAGTTCTCACAATTGTCTGGTAAGGGTCCTTCATGCTTGATGTTGTATTCTCACCTTTCTACACCCCATCATGTCTGCAAATGAAGGTTTCACTGCCACTCCAACAGGCTCACTGCTGGAGTTTGTGGATCAACTTGCAACCTACATGCTCAGAATGTTCTTGGCTGAAATACAAAATACTGCTGACGAAATCTTCATTGCTCTGCCTCACAATATATCCTCCTGCATGATTTGTGAAGTGGATATGATGGTGAAAGTTCTGGTTGAAGCATACAAACACCCCCATAAGCATTTGTGTGATCACTCCACAGAAGAAGCTCATGATTATCCAGTCATGCTGTTGGAATTTGATCTGAAGCAGAAAGTTGAAGGTGTCTTTAAGCTTGCATCGTGGGGTGATATCGGGGCGGATGAGGATACATATTTGGAGTCGACCTCTCCTGCAATGATTGTCAATGAGAGGGGCTATATTATTGCATGGCATCTGCCAGAGGCAGTGAGTATCACAAACAGGTCAGTTTGGATGATATGTATTTTGCTCCCTTGCTGATAATTTCCCCAGAAGAGGTTCTGGTGATCCTTTCAACACCTCCAGTGCACACTGAAGAGCTCTATCACCTCTGATAGTGGCGGGACGTGGAGAACAGATGGGCAGTACTTCAGAGAGAATGTGGAGCTCAAAGGATACATCAACATGTCCCCTGTATGGTATCAACAGGGGCGGAATGTAGGGAAATCTCAATTCAGATCAGGACTGATATTAATATACCTCACAAGATGGCTAATGGAGACTTGAATGTTTCTGTGGCTTTAAAGGTGGGGTGGAAGGGGGATGAAGGTAGGACATGACTTTTAGAAATGAAGGGGACCCATGTGCTATTATCTGCCACCATGAGTATCATGCATCCCAAAATGTATGAGCTGGCTCATGAGGCAATGATTAGACTCTGGCATATGACAGAGACACAGGAGCTCAGTGATATGCAGGCCATCCTGGAGCTCTCTGGCCATCAATATTCAATAATTCAGAGGTTGAGAAGGTTCACATGGGACATATGTAAAGCATATCATGCCCTGTCACAGAGGCCAGAATTGTACTTCAGCTTCTGAATAGGTATATATTTACAATCAATTTATTCTATTTCTTTCCACTTCAATCTCATCTAACTTGTCCAACACAGCCTGGACCTGCCTGAATGCCTCCTGCCAGCGGGTGCATGTATTGAGCCACAACTTTTCATACTTCAGAATTGACCCTTCCAGAGGGTCATTGAACCCCTCTTGTTAGGGAATAGAACACTGCATTGGCTGTAATACATTATAGGACACCCGAGCCTGCAGAACCTCTGGATAACATGTGTATTGAGCATAAATGATATGCTTCATGTGACAAACTCACCTGGTAAGGATTTGTGTGCAGCTGGAAATTCGTCCACTTCTAGGAGAAGTTGCATGGCTGCCATATCGTCCATTTCTGTCAACAAAAAGCTGAGAATCACAGAACAGAATATTGTTGAAAAATAGACTCACCTGGTGGGTCAACTGTGTGCTCCATGACAAGCCACTGATGGATCCACACATCAAACTCCTGCAAAGCTAGAATACATGCAGGAAAGTTTTGATGGAGCAGTTGCCATGGTGGTAATGGGACATAGTGGTTTGGACACCACACATGGATTTGAATGATGTCCCCTTGGTTGTGGTATGGTTTCTTAGTGTTTGTTCAATCAGAATGATGAGTAGTGCATACCTGGGGGGTCCACATCCATGGCATCATCTTCCAAGTTGGGTTGAACTGTTGATGATGATTGGTGGGATGTATCAGCATGCAGGGAAACCATGCCAGATCAAGTTGGTGGATTGGGTGGGACCTTGAGCCCTCTGACCTACGCCAGGCTGTCCAGTTCGTTAGGAGGAGGCAGCTGCATAGGAGTCTTGTTTTTCAGCAGTGGAGGCAGCAATTTAACCCCCTTCAACTTGTTGTGACCATTGAATTGGTGAGGAGGGGACCAATCATTGATTGTGCTTTCTGGACACAGGCAAATTGTGGAGTGGGCTGTTGGTGGAGATGGCAGCACATAGAGGCCTTTTACACTTGCAAGCCCATCCAGTAGATTTGGTGGAGTTGGCACATTTGCTGGGCCTTGTAATGGATTTACAACCTGGTTGTCCTGGGAGGGTCAGTTATCCTAAGGCAGAGATGCCAGTGAGCCACTTGCTGCAGTTCGAGTTGACCTTGGAGGGGCCACCAGAACAAAGAGGCCAGCCAGAGAAGCCAACCCATCAGCAGGCACACATGCTTGAGCCTCATCCAATGAGAATATATCACCTGTGAGATGTGAGTGTCAATTAGTGGGTTCAACATAAAACCTACATTCTGATGCAAATCGAACCATATGGCAATTTAAATCAGTCTGCAGATGTTGAGAATTAGATTCATGATGGAGCAAGTTGTGAGATGAAATGGCATGGTTGGCGAATGCTGTCGCAGTGTGCACATTGCACTTACAATGTGGAAATTCAACCTTTGAACATTTCTTGCACTCCATCCACCCACTGCACATTGCTCCACTGCATCCACATTTACCTTCTCACTACTCGGTTCATCATGAATGCCAATGAGGTTCTCAAAAGTGCTGAACTGAATATAATCAACATCCTGAAGAAATACATACCAGCTAGCAGAGAAGCAAATTGGGAGCGGGCAGTTGAACTCATCAACTCAAAGATGGTCAGTCACACTTTTTATATTATCTGTTCATGGCTGAAACCCAACCATCATAGGAAACCATTTGGATGTTAGTCCAGCATGTAGACATGGTTCCCTGCCTCCTCATTTCCATCAATTGATTCTGGCATCGCTTCAACTCCAAATGGCCTGACTGGGAGCAGATTGCAAACTGCCTGGATGAAGAGATCAACCATCATAGGTGGAGCTGCTCTAGAGATGAGCATGGAGATGATGGGGTGATGGAGACAAGTGATGGACAGAATGGCATGAGGGTCATGACAACTACTGGTATGTCGCCACATACTCAGTGCCCAGTGAAGGTGGAGCCAATGGAGGAGAGCAAGGATGGGGAAAGTGAGGTGGATAAGGAGGATGAGGCTGACGTGATGTGTCAAATCAAGAATGCAAAAGGGAAGAGGAAAGCCAAGCTTGCAGATGAGGAGGAAGAGTGTGGTTGCCCCGTGAACTGTTGTGACATTCAAGTGAACTCTCAACTGCAACCTACAACATCACCACTCCCTGACAACAACACCTCTGACAAGGAAGAGAAATGTGTGACTCCTGCTGTCACCACCACCACCCCTGTCACCCCCAGTGCCTCATGCCCTGTCCGTAGCACATGACAATGGCCCACACACGCTCGCAGTCAATGGTATCCACCACCTTGTGCCCTGACATAGCATACATGGATGATGCATGAGGGCCTCTTTGCTGCCATCACAACCTTTGAACATGTGTTCAACATATGTGGACTTTGGGGTCACCTGCATTCCAAGAGAGGCAGGGGAGTGCCTCACATGTCACAAGAGGAAGAAGTGTTGTGAGCATGCAGGCAGGGCTGAACAAGGGTGAGCCATCTCTACCACCTCTCACACACACACTCCC
>JBBPRE010000046.1:0-20925 GCA_038092935.1 Boletus roseobadius
GTCGGCGGGTTGTATGAGACGGTGTTCGCTTTGGGTGGGGGGGCGGCAGCAACCGGGCCAGCCGTGGTTATTGTACACGGTGAGTTTCGGGTTCGAGCGAGCCCACTGTGGCGGAAGGGGGTGAGGACGGAGGGGATCGGAGGAGAGGAGGAGAGTAGACCTTGCAGTAGCCACAGCCATTGAATGACTTTACTATGGAGGAGTGTGGGGAGGGGGATGGTTGCGGGGAGGGAGGCACGGACCTTCAGCGTTCTTGAGATGGACGACGTCGATGCGGGGATGGTTGGCTCTGTTGTAGCAGACGTCGCGGAGGTGGGGGCATCTGTGGGAGGGACGGTGAGGGACGGCGGGAGAAATGGGGGCTGAGAAAGGATACCGGGCAGCGCTTGGCTTGAAGACCTTGCACATCGGACAGGGCACGGCGGCGATGTCGGCGGGGGCGTTGTACTGGTAGCACATCTCGATCGAGTGGTGGAGGAGGAGGAGCAACACCCCGCGCTCGTATTCTTATACCATACTAAAAAAGGACCTCTCCTCCTCCCCCTCCGATTCCAGATCTTCCATCTCCCACCACCATCGACAATGGGAAAGTCCCAGTCAAAACTCTCCCCAGACCAGCTCGCAGATCTACAAAAGAACACCTACTGTAAGCCCTTCCCCGCCCGTCTCGTCCCCGCTCATATGCCCCGCCAGTCGACAAGCGAGAACTACAGCAATGGTCCCTGCGTCCCCGCTCGCTGCCCCCACACTCGCTCTGACCCCCCTCTAGGTACAAGGGCTTTCTCAAGGACTGTCCATCCGGCCAGCTTGACAGCTCCGAATTCCGTCGCATATACAAGCAATTCTTTCCGTTCGGCGACCCTGGCGAGTTCGCAGACTATGTCTTCAACGTCTTTGACGAGAACAAGAACGGGACAATCGACTTTAAAGAGTTCATCTGTGCCCTCAGCATCACAAGTCGCGGCCGCCTAGACGAAAAGCTCAAGTGTATGTCCTCTCATGCCCATCGTCCCCCATCTCACTCCCTCCATAGGGGCATTCCAGCTCTATGACATAGACAAGGACGGGTTCATTACCTACGACGAGATGCTCCAGATCGTCTCTGCCATCTACAAGATGACCGGCCAGAT
This sequence comes from Boletus roseobadius, assembly GCA_038092935.1. Classification (NCBI taxonomy): domain Eukaryota; kingdom Fungi; phylum Basidiomycota; class Agaricomycetes; order Boletales; family Boletaceae; genus Boletus; species Boletus roseobadius. The sequence continues at coordinate 1,131 of JBBPRE010000046.1, forward strand.
GGTCAAGCTCCCCGCCGATGAAGACACGCCCGAAAAGGTGTCTTCCATTTCCCCCTTGCCCTTCCTTGCCTGACCCTGTCTTCCCAGCGTGTGGACAAGATTTTCAGAAATATGGATCGGGACAAGGACGCAAAGCTCACTTATGATGAATTCGTAGAGGGCAGCAAGCAGGACCCAACTATAGTCCAGGCAAGTTTCATCCACATGGACCTACTTCCTGACTCACTCATGTGATCCAGGCCTTGTCCCTCTATGACGGCCTAGTATAGGATCACGCGCGAATTCCCCTTCCGTCATACCTTATCGCATAAACGCTCGCGAAGCGGTCTCATGTAGTGTTATCTCCCTCTAATCTGCACTTCCCGCGGCAAAATAGATCATCGGACTTGGTGTTCTTGTTTACGGCCTCTCCAAATGTGTACTTCTTCAGTCGTGTAACGGTACTGTGTTGCTACTAGATCCTATTATACTGTACTGTTGCTACCCTCTACTTGGCGTCAGCTTTCCATACTTGCCAAGGATCTTGGTGTCCATATCTTCCCCCGCCCAGGCGTACAGCCCTTCCGCAAACTCCAGATTGTCCAGTTCCGCCTTGAACAATTTGGCGTAATCCTGTGGCTGCCCAGCCTGGGCAGTTCCCATGCCCGCGAATGGCGACACCGTCATGTCACGCGTAGAATCAGCAGCTGCCCAACGGAGATCCGCTTGTCATCATCGACATTTCAAACCACGACTGAGGACACTCACAGTTATCACCCCCAAGGATAAGCCGGTACAACCCGTTCAGGCCGAAAAAGTTGAGGAAATACCACGACAGTGAGGACACCCACCGGACGTCCATGTCCGGCGTTTCAATACCACGTTGGAGCATGGACTTGAACCCGAGCGTCAGGGGAAAGGGCAATTTGACTGGAAAATCTGAGTGACATGCAAACACCAGACCAACGATGACGCACTTAGGACAAACCCCTGGAAAAAAAAGTTGATCCAGCCCATGATGACCATTTGCGGCACCATCATCACCATCTGCGTCTTCATCCCGGCCATCATCCCGTCAAGGGCAGCCGGGTCCGAGAAAGCATTCGGTGTAGACGACGTCGAGTCACCTTTTGGGGGACCGTCTTTTAGATATGTGCCAGCCCTGAATGCATCAGAAAGATTCTGAGATATCGTCTTGTAGTATAGGGGTGGTATAGGTGAGTTGGCAGACGTGGCACGGAGTATTTGGGATCTCGCGAGAGCCCGCCTGGATGTATGCAGCATTCACCGACGACGTCAGCAAAAGATGGCAAGCGGACACACTGTTCACGGAGCGCCGCACGGGATAATTTTTTGGGCACCGTCTGTAGTAGAACTACGACGTAATGTCGCAGCACACCAACGAGAATCTTGGAATCAGAAAGGATGGGGTCAGTGAACGGTATCCATGGGTGAGATGCGCATACCATGACGAGGGTGATTGGGAGCAGGACCCAATCCCGTATTTGAGGGTCGAGATATAAAGAGACCCTGTCAGAGTCGATCCTGTTAGCGAAAATAACGCGTCGGGATAGCAATACGGACGGAGTACTCGAGGACATGACTGCATCGGTTTGACCAGCTGCGAGCCTTGTCAACTGCCTCTTTTGGTGGGAGTCTCACATGGCCGCAGCAACGCTTTCGGCTGTCATCCACCTCCACCATGGATAGCTCTCCGACCGCACTTTTTGATACATACGAGCAAGACTTTCGTCAAATACTTGACAGTGTACGGTCGAAGCTCGACGGAGATGGCAAGGATGAACGTGGAGGTGAGGACACGTACACATTCTTCGTCGGGACTCATCCATAGGTTTTCACACAGAACAAAGAAGAACGGCTCTCAGACGAGTAGAAATGGAATTAGACGAGGCGGATGAAATGGCATGTGTTGCCCTCCTTGTGTCTCTCACTGGCTAACATGCGTCCAGATCTCGCAAATGGAGATTGAAATCCAGGGAATACCCCAGTCTCTCAGGCCTCAGTATCAGACTCGCCTCAGAACCGCGAAAGCGGATCTGACCAGGTACAAAAAGACATCCAAGGACCTACACACCCAATATTCCCGGACGGAATTGCTCGCATCACCCGGGAGAGCTGGTACACCAACCTCGGATGAACCTTATGGTGCAACGAGCGACAGAACGAGGTTGTTGACCGGTATGGCAACATTGGAGGATGGCACGAGACGACTGCAGGAATCTCAGCGAATCGCCCTCGAGACCGAGGACCACGGTGCTGAGATCCTGGTGAACCTTCGTACCCAGCGAGAGCAGATCGAGAACGCAAGAGATACGGTGGGTCATAGCTCTGCAGAGTTCTCGACGCACCATTCATTGTCTCCCAGCTACGGACTGCAGACACGGCCATAGACCGCGCGTCAGGGACACTGAAGAAAATGATCAGGCGGTAAGTTCAGTGTCGCCAGCTCGCCTTGTTAGATTGCCATTCTGACCGGTTGACCCAGGATGTATCAGCAGCGCGTAGTGACTGCTGCCATCATTGTCTTCCTTGTCCTGCTTATCGGAATCATCATTTGGGAAAAGCTTTTCCGCTAGAACATTCTGATTATTTATTACACATTGTCCGTTACTGATTCACGGACGGTGTATTTATCATCTCTACATACCAGTCCTCTCAGCTACTTCCAATATTATTGTTCAAGTTCGGGTAAATTTTTCATATGGTATATATGAAGAACGCATTCCTTTTATTTTTCAGAGCCACTATTATTTTGGTTTGAGCAATCACATACTGTTTATCAGTCAAATCCGCAAAAGCGTGCCGTTCAGCCTCTTGCTGTAGCATCTCTTCCGTCCAGCCTTTGGTCGCCTTCAATTCTGCCAGTGCTTTGAGCTTCTTCCTATTCAACCTGATGTTGATGTAACGCAAAAGGTAGGCCACGCCTATTTGTATCGTTAACAGGACCATGATTGCTGTCTTCCCAGGAATATACGCAGGTGCATCTGACGGCTGAAATATCTCCGTGCCGATGACATTGCCAACGGAGAAGAAGGTCAATGTCAGAGCATTGATCGTAAGCTGGCAACTCCATAGTTCAACGACGGAGGTCATGTAAAAGAAGCACGTGAACTGACCTTCTTCGTGTACCCACTCGTATTGCTGGCATTGTACGCGTAGATGACGGATAAAGTACTTCCAAAAGTTCCAATTAGATACGTTCCTTGGTGAGACATCAGCTCGGAACTGGTTCCCGTCTCTATAAAGCGCACCAAAGAGCAAGACCCCCTTCTGATTTGTATCATTGAAACCAATGAGGAGAGCTGTGATGGTGTAAGTCATTTTAAAAAAAACGAACGTGGTATTCCTGACCAACTCCAACAATTGTGGGCAACGTCGCCCAAATTACAGGAAGCATCCTCTCCCCCTAGTCCCGCGTGAGCCAAGCCCACGCATACCAGTAGGAATTGGCTCACCTTTTTATCGGAGTACCATCCACAAATTATCACAGAAAAGATTTCTACAACACCTGCTGGGGTTGCAAGTATCAGCGTTTGCTTCGATCTAAGTTAAGGTAGACTAGTAAGGATATTGTTGCCCAAGCACGAAGCGTCGACGCACGTGTAACCAAAGTTCCTGATGATGATGTTGCTGACTGGATATCAATAGGTTAAACCGACATAGCCATCCGAAGCAAAGGGGCTACCAACAATTGGTCAGTCCACCACTTGGGATGTCAGCTGCGTTCATTCAATATACGATTGCCAGGAGGTATGATGGAACGCACTTAGCATGGTCGCGAGGACTATCAACCACGTGCGTACATCCAGCAATGCTTCTATTACTTGATCTTTCTTGAATTTCTTATTTTCTATGCCACCTTGGTCGTCACGGACGCGCTCAAGGCATGCAATGCGTTGTTCCTCAGTCAACATACGCCAGGTCATCGGGGAGTCAGGGAACCAAAGAAGGACAACCAAGGCGACTAGAATAGCGAGACCACCAAGGAGGTAGTAGACTATCTGGTACCCTCGGAGTACCGTTCCATCGTAGAACGTGATTCCCTATTGATTAAGATAAACACACCAAGGATTTGATTGAAAAACGTGTTTTCTCCTTCCAGTACTTACATACGAGACAAAACCGCCGAATACTTGCGTGAATCCAAGCTGTTTGGTTTGGTCAAAAAGGTTCTGTTGGGGTGAAAGGAAGACGAACCATCATATAGAAGTAGGCAATGCGTGTGGCCTTATTCTCGGTCAGACCTGTGTCGTCATGAATATAACAGCCTACCTGTTCATTCTTTTTGTAAAACATAGATATGATCAAAATCAAAATAGGTGCTACACAACTTTCACACATTCCTAGTGAAGGATGAGACAAGTAAATTGGGAATGGATGAGCAACCTACCCAAGATAAATCGGAGGGCAAAGAATGCACCAAAGGAATTGGCACTCGCATGACAGATCAGGACGATTCCCCATATGAAGATATTAGCACCTAGAAAAGATAAGTATCGGGCGGACATGACACTGGACCGCGACACACAGAGAAATTTTGCTAGCGGCAGTTTTTGTGCGATATAAACAGACGGGAATTCCCAAGTGATGAAACCTGCACTTTGTGCGTTACGTCAGATGCATGGGGTTAAATTTACAGCTGCTTGCCAAGGTAAAACGCCATGGAGACTAAATTGTATTTCTGAAGGCCATTGAGTCTCAACTGAAAAGCACGGGCCGTCATTCGCATTACCTGCCCGGTGATAGGGAACCCCATAATGCTAGCCCGAGGCATTTTAACTGTCAAGATTGGCTGGATACAATCAAGCACGAACCTCGCATAGTTAAGGGACGTCTTGTCGCTAATTCAGGGTTTTAGGAAGCCAAACTGAAGAGAGTCAAGAGGCTTACAGAAACTGGGTAAAGTAGACAAGCGCCGCAATTGTCGGTATGAAGAAATCCTGTAGCTTCGATCTGAGTCTGTTCTCACTATGGTGTAACGACTAGCTCACCAGTTTTCTCTTTAGCTTGCGGTTGTACTCATCGCTGAAATGCTTGCGTTCCTGTGCACCCACGAGTCGTAGAGCCTCGTCTCCATCTTCGAGCGAATTGATAGGATTTTCGGGAAGGACAACCTTGGCTTCGCAAGAGACCTCCTGTTTGGTGTCGGGATGCATAATGGTTGCTGGATCGGCGGCTGATAGTGCAAAGTTCTTATCAGGACGGATGTTGGGACATGCTATTTTGCCATGCAACTTCGCATGACCGGCTGGAATATCCGTGACCCGGAAAGTTCCCTGCTAGATTAGAGACCAATCTGTGAGACCGGTTCTGTCAAACTGAACATTGGCATTTACCAGATGCTCGTTGCGTACACCATTCGCTCATCACGAAATTCGAGTCTCAATGTCTACGACTCGACAAGCAGAACACCTACTTCGGGTACAGCGGAGGGCGTAGTTCATTGTCTAACATCGCGGAGAAGACTTCGGGTGCTGCCGTAAGTGCTGCCACGCGGGACCATTCATACGACGGAAGCCGGATCTCCTCGAATTTTGACACAAATGACAACTGTCAGCGAGTGACAGTGGGTACTGTGCTCTTATCGGTCTGAGGAATGCGTCATGGCGTTACAAGATGTGGTTCCTGTCAATGGCAACGTGCTGATGAGTCTAGTCTGGTGACCAGACTAGCTGATGCCAGCTGACCTGTCTGTATATTAATGAGGTAGCTAGCCTCCCACTGGTCTCGGAACCAGACGTTGGATGGCAGTCCCTTCGATGGAGGTAAACGAAAAAACGGAGGATAACGCACTGGGTCATGAAATTTGCGTGACGATGAAACTCACGAGTTGGTTTCTCACCATGGATGTCAAATCGAGTAAATAAAACACTGCTGGAGAAAAGGAACACAATCACAACAATTCACCTCTAGACGCTAGTGGACTACATAGCTTGTCCATACTCATGTGAACCCTGTTCCCCATGCCTCTGGTACTGACGGTATGGATCCCCGTAAGATGCGTAGTCATACGCATATGCTGGCTGCGCATAGTGGCTCGGATAGTCCTGCACATCACGAGCAACTCCCGCCACACCGTCGCTTGGTGGCCGCACTGCAGGGGTCGCCCTGCCTTGATACACATCATAGGTGTCCGCGACGTAGTTCTCTGGCATCCCTGTATGGCCATACGCTCCCGTTTGCTGGTAAGAGATGGGAGCTGCAGTGGCGGGGAGGTTAACTTGGCTGCTATAGTCATCGTCGTACGCGTAGTGTTGGGGCGGCTCCTCATCAAAAGTAGTTGCGGAAGGGTTGTATTGACCATATGCGCCTGGTGTCTGTTGAGAATATCCCCCATTGTACGTTGGCATGGGAGGGTATTCAGAGTAGTCAACTCCTACGGGATTTGTATGATAACTTGGCGCCACGCTCTTGTTGTCAGAAGCATAGTGATAGTCCTTGGCGTACGGACTTGGGGAAGGCCCTCGCTTGATCACGGACGTAGCGTCGTCGTCGTTGTCATCAACAGAGAGGTTCGGAAGTGTGGGTTGTGGTAAGGGCTTGGCTATCATCTCACCCTTCTTGTTCTTAAGGTGAGAAAAGTCGCCCATAGCCTCCTTCTTAGCGAGCGCAGCAGCCTTGGCTAACCGCTCCTTATTGCGGCGCTTGATGACCTCCGCAATACGCTAAAGACTACTTAGTCGACAGAAAAACGAGCATAGTTGAAGGCTCACTTTGTCAACCTTGTGGCAGACATATTCCTGAGAGGAAGTCAGCCAACATCCGTTGGGTTCAGGTAGTGGGTATAGCTTACCTTCAAGTTCCCTTGAATGTAGCAAAGGAGAGGAATATAACAGATGCCGGCGATAATTAGCAAAAAAAGCGAGCCGGCAAAGATGACAAAGGTGAAAAACGTTGAAACAGTCAAGGCGGACGTCGAGAGACTGTTTCCAGCGAAATACTTCGATACGTTGTACCATGGACCATTGTCTCTCTTGGCGAGGTAAATACTGTAGAGAGTCAGGGCGTTGATTGTCTGTCGAGGACCATCAGACAGTAGGAGCCGCTTCCAACCTATACCAGGATGTCAGACGTCATTCGACGACAGCGATCCAAATGACTTGCTCTTGAACGTAAAGAAGATGAAGAAAGCAAAGTCATCCTTCTTCTTGGTTGAATTACTGATGTGGTCGAAGAAGCAGAAGTGGTCGTATGAGCCTGGAACATAATGTACTGAGTGGACGACCGTGTCTGCTAGTATATTGACATACGGAGTGAATAATAGTTGTTTGCCATCACGTTCGTGAAAGCATATGAAATATCACGACTGGCTATTATCTTTTTTGATTTGCGAGCTTCATATGCCAACTAGAGAGATGAGATGACAGGAGGCTGGACCAAACGCGCATACTTACCAGAAGGAAACCAAAGATGATACACCCTACGAACAACCACTTTCCGATATTAAAAGGGATGTAGAAACAACCATCTTCATTCTGACAGTCGTTGAAGATTTGATTTGACCATGTCGAGGTGGTCAACATTGTGGTTGCAGAGAAGATATCGGACATGTACACGAGAAATGATTTGAGAATGATGATATAAAGCCACAAGTACCTAGATATGTACCAGGTTAGATATTGATTCGTGCCACGGATGGGGGTGAAGAGGTATCCTGGGCATGTACCGCACTGTGGTATGATGTGGTGGACTCACTTTAACCGCATGAAGAATCCATTGTCTCTGAATTCTTGTGTATCGATGAAGTCGAACTGCAAGGACAGTGTTAGTCATGAGCCTGGGAGGGGAGTTGCGCTAATGCCGCACCTTGTGGTCCGGAACGACTTCTCGTTTCCACGCAGGGCCGGTAAAACACATTGTAAGGGGATGGTATAGTCGATCAAGAGGCGATCACGACAGCGAGCGAGTTGTCGAGTACGGTGAGTAAGGATCGTTCGTGCGCGCGAGCGACACAGTCGCATACAGAATGGAACCGAGCGCGCTGAAGGAGTGAACAAGAAAAGACAGAACCGACTAATCGCTGAGAAATGTTGAGCACGCCGCAGGGAGTGTGGTGAGGGAAGGGGAGAGGAGGAAAAGGGAGTGCAAACGGACGGACAAAAGGAAAGGCTGAACTTGTAGGCGGTGAACTCGTATCAAGATGTAACAAGCAACCATCGATTACATAATCAAGTACCACTGATCATCACCCGCAACAATGACCACCGTACAGAAAATCAAAGTATGTTTTTCTTCTCTGTAGGTGCTATTCTCCTTGACCAATCTCCGTCGCCGCAAGGAAATCGAAGATGAGATGGTAATCTTAAGCGTCATCTTCCGGCCGTAGCTTCATTCACCCCAGCCCGTAGGCCAGAAGTATGTTTGTGCACCAATACTTGTCCTCTGCGTTTTCCAAACATATCCAACCACTTAGCCCAAAAGAACAAGGCCACAAGCTACCATCTCGGTCAGCTAAAGGCCAAACTCGCAAAGCTCAGGCGAGAGTTGATATCCCCATCCGGAGGCGGTGGTGGAGGTGGAGGCATTGGCTTCGATGTAGCTCGGACGGGTGTGGCATCTGTTGGCTTCGTTGGTTTCCCGTCAGTCGGAAAGGTGAGTGTGAGGGCCCTCTCTAACCCATCTTCGTGCTGACCCGTTTGCAAGTCTACTCTCATGTCAAAACTCACAGGAACTCATTCAGAGGTCTCGGAGATCGACTTCACCACCCTTACCACTGTCCCCGGTACCCTGAAAGTACACGGTGCCCCGATACAAATTCTAGACTTGCGTGAGTACTCCATGTTCTTTAGAAAACTAACACTCAGCACCACTTAGCTGGTATTATCGAGGGTGCGAACGACGGCCGTGGTAGAGGTCGTCAGGGCAAGTGGATTGTATGTATGAATTACTCTTTTTGCTGACGGTCTGCTCGCTAGTGATCGCCGGTATGAAATGAGATACAACGTGCCGTATGACAATCCACTGAAGACTTATTTCTCCTTCGGCAGTTGCTCGGACATGCAACCTTATCTTTATCGTGCTGGACGTTCTCAAACCCCTCGGAGACAAGAAGATCATCCAAGGTGAACTAGAAGGATTCGGTATCCGACTCAACAAAAAACCTCCCGCGATCATAGTTCGCAAGAAAGACAAGGGTGGCATCGCAATCACAAATACTGTGCCCCTCACAAACATTGATCACGATGAAATCAAAGCCGTGCTCAGCGAGTACAAACTCAGCAACGCGGATGTCACAATACGGGAACCAAATTGCACCTCGGACGACCTTGTAGATGTGATTGAAGGCAACAGGCAAGTTTTCATCCCTTCCCTGTTCATAGCAGCTCACACAGCCGATAGAGTTTATATACCTGCTGTATATGTACGTCCATGTCATAGCCATAGACCGAATCTTTGTGCTGACCCAAATCCGTAGGTTCTCAACAAAGTAAGCAGGCGCCGCCAGTCAAGTTTGTTGAACGCCTCACGGTCTCCCACTAGATAGATGCCATCTCAATAGAGGAACTCGATCTTCTGTAAGTGATTTGCCTCAACTTCCTCGTTTGACAGAACATCCGACATTGTCCTCCAGATACAAAATTCCGAACAGCGTACCAATATCATCCAAGGAGTGGATGAATGTCGACGAGTTGATTGAACAGATGTGGGGCGCTCTGGAGCTTGTCCGTGTTTACACAAAGCCGCGAGGGCAGTCGCCGGACTATTCTACTCCAGTTGTCCTGCGTCGGGGAAGATGCTCGATCGAGGATTTTTGCAATGCCATTCACAAGGAAATCGCGAAACAGATGAAATAGTAAGCCACAGCCGACAGTTTACATATATCATCTTACTGGAACTACTCGTAGCGCTATCGTGTGGGGATCCAGCGCGAAGCACGCGCGAGGGCAGAAAGTCGGCCTGGATCACATTTTGGAAGACGAAGATGGCAAGTCAAGGTGATTCTGCTGACAATTCCCTACGTTAACCATCCCACGCAGTTGTCCACATCTCGAAGCGGTAGACCAACTAGTATAGCTTGTATTTCGCCCGATGTTTGTATGAGATGGGTACCACTATTGCCTCAGGTATATCGTACTCAATCGGATGAAAGCCCACACCAGACCGAAGGAACAGTACACACTTGTTATCATCAGGGGAAGAAACTCGACCTGAGGATTTCCACCAAATACCAAGGGAAAGGCAAGAACGAATGCCAGTAATGGTGCGAAGCCCAGCAAATATGCATTTTCCAACTGCTCCAGTATGACCCGGGGTAACGTCGTCGGGAACCTGACGAGGCTTGAAACTAATTCATAAGCAATGACGGGGGTTTGCTCACTCATAAACTTGTTTGTGTAACGGATAGAGTATCATGACGCCCCAGATAAGAGAGTAGACCGTCTTGACCAAAGTTTCTGTGCCAGAGTGAGACAGTTGGTATGGTTCCACCAAAAGCAAGAAACTAACCACTCGGTGTGAATAGCAAAGGGAACAGAGAAAATATTCCGGAAATACTTGCTATCATGTAAGTTTTGAAATGGGCGTAGTCATCTGCTGCAAGCAGACTGCCAACCTAGGAGTCACGGGAATTCTAAATTACCAGTGGTGCGCAGAAATGTTACCTGAGGGGCACGAGGACCAGGAGAATGGCTTTTTCATGGACATGCCAACCAAACATGTACGAGGTATAGCCACACAACGTGAGGGCAGTTAAGAAGGACTTGTAGTTTGGTGTCCTCCACAACTTGACAAGAAAAAACTTTGAAAGGTATCAGCTATAATCCCTATCCGACATTTTGTTGCCTACCAGTTGGAAAACGATCGTGATCACGAATGTATGAATTGGCTTGACAGTTGGGAGGACGGCGAAGGTTGTGTCACCAACAAGGCCGCGTGATGTAGAAGCCACTCCTTGCTGGTTTACTAGAAGATTCACGTCAAAACGCCTAGCCACTTTAGATGGACGAGATCAGCACTGAAAACTTAACAAAGAAAAGATGGGTAAAGGCATACGCTGAAGAAGCACACGGTCTATGGCTGTCACCAAAGCCCATGCATTTGGAGCCCAGTAAGCGTGATTTAGACCCCGAGTAAATGGGAAAAGGCGAGATAGAAGTTGCGGCAATTGCCCCATCAAGACGAACGGTCCAAGCGAGGCTCCGAAAACCAAGATCACCGTATTTGCCAGTGAAATGAACTTTGTCGGGAGAATCTCGCCGGAAGGGGACATACAATGCGAACGCAAAAGATAGATAAAGTAAGCAGGCTGTCAAGTTATGAATGAAATGAGTAAAGTAGAGCCAGAGAGCATACCGCAAGGTACATGTAGATGTGCTTGAAGTTGAGAAGCACAGCAAACAACAGACCACTTGCCAGCTTTCTCCCCTATAACACGAAGCCAACCTTAGCATGCACACCATCGCGACAGGAAGTTTCCCACCTCGCGCGCCATGAGAACTGACCAAAGCAGAATTCCAAACATGAAACCATTGTATTGAAAGTGAATATGGTCGATAATCAGGAAACCTGGATGGAGGAAGAGGGAGGCGGAGAGGACACGTTGCCGTGAAGGGTCAACTGCTCCGCGAATAAATCTAAATCACCAAGTTTAACTTTGTGCATCATTCCAAGGGTCTGCAGGTCGCGAACCTAAGTAACGCTGCTCCGAGGACAAGCTCAGTCAATATCACTGTGCTTCGCTGGTATGCGACAACAGACCACGCGTCATAGTTCAGGTTGTGAAGGTTTACTATCTGGGGATCAATGAATGATGCCGGGATTGACAACAACTTTTCAAAATAAGCAAAGAATGGTGGGTAGTCGAGCGCTGTAGCACGAATCAATGTTTTCGTGAACACAAGTCAAGAGGGCATCTCACTCCATTGTGATGTGGTCTGCTGGACTGGTCAATGTGGAACGATAATCAATACTACGTGACGGCGCACATCATAGTACCACTGGGAAATGGGGAGCGAGTAGGTGATCGCAAGCCAGTTGCGGTGCACCTCAAAATCTGTGGAACGACTGTACTACACTTCAGAGTCAGGTCTATAAACATGCGTGATCCAAGCTCACTAGGAGGGGAAGAGAAGAAGCTTGACAGCAGTCGAGAACAGCAATATGTCAGCCTCAGAGCGCGTCAGAAGCTGCCCGACATCCAACCAGCGACTCAGGTGGTGCCGAGGGAGTGCTTTTGGTTGTTCCGGCGTCTCGTCTTCTTGTATCGTTGGCTGCTGCGCATACCTTGGTGAGGACGGCAAGGAGTTGGACATGGGCTATGTTTGGGCTATGTAGTACCAGCAGAGGATGTGGCTCAACTTCTTGTAGGCTAACTTGCACCGGACCGTGTCGGTTACATAATTTGACAACTTGAACTAACTATCACCATCAACAAAACTACGGACAGTGTCAAACTACTTCCAATTCGGCAACCGTTTTCAGTGCCTCTTCAACCACAACATCAGGGAACTCATACTGTATCCAATGCCCAGCGTTGGGTACATAGACGTGTCGAACATGAGGAAATGGTTGGAGGTCGTCAGCAAAGCAGGTCTGTTGGATCGCAGGATCTGCAATTAGGACGGTCACTTTCCATTTTGGCGACGTCTTTTTGAAATAATGGAGGAAGTTCCATGGTTGGTTTCGCTGTAGCAAGCAGAGAAAATAAACAAATTGCCAAGACAGCAAATTAGCTGGATCGTACCCCGTAGATACCATGGACAGCCTCGGGGTCCGCCAAACGGGTGCCGAGCTCCCTGTAGACGGCATCCTTCTCCGTCCACAAAGGATTTTCGGCCTGATAGGTACCCACATCCTTAACGTTTATGCATGAAGCAGAAAATATTGCATCCTTGACTGCAATCTTCTCCGCCCCTTGTTGCAAAGGAGGGTCAACAAGGATGATGGCTGTTGGGTGCGACTGGGACAAATGAGGGAAGAGGGACATGGTAGTTACGCCGCCAAGTGAATGACCCATGATCAAATCATAATTCCTTGCGGATAGATATGGTCGGAGATCTTCAACTATCGAGTCCATGTGATAGTCTGTAGCCCGCCGCAATCCGTGACCGATGAGGTTAGGCGCTGTGACCAGATAGCCTGCAGGTGCTCAGCACCCCCAATCGAGCAACACCTGCCGAGACATACCTTGAGCAGCCAAGGAGGAGGCTACTCCATGCCATGTATGCGAAGAAGAGGTTAATCCGTGAATCAAAAGTGCGTGTTTGCGAGCAGTAAGTGATCCCCATACTGTGGCAGAAGGGATGGTGGTCATGGCTGTTGGGAGGGGGAATATCTGATGACCACCAGGCGGGCCCAAGACTCCGATAAGGACAGTTGTTCGTAAAGATAGCACAGTGCCGTGACCTCCATGAGAGCATCCGTAAGATCTTTCCTCCGGACCGGAGGAATAGAAAAACCCACGACTCCTGCCAGAGAGACTCTGAAATGCGAAGTGAGTTTGATCTCAGAGGCCAGGTTAAATTTACCGATAGACCTTGTTAGCTATAGCCGGCGAATAGTTTTCACGAGTGACTCCAAAGTTTGAACACTCGACTGCGCGACCGAAGTTGTGGATACCAGCGTTCAACAGCGCTCGTTGGCGCGGTTGAGGATGATGCGACTCCAACATTGGAGCGGATCAATCCTGAATATCGTACTCAATTGTTGTCATGCTAATTTGGCTCGAGAAGATTGGGTGTTCTATCGATATCTCCCTTCTTGCAAAGCGCTCCATGCTTAGTATCATGCGACACCCCTAGATGCAATGTCACGAATGAGCACATTCCCAAGACCAAACGGGATCGTACTGAGATACTGAAGAGAGACACGACCCAGCTGAATTGCAGAAAAGAAAAAGAAAGGGCTAAGCATCAGCAACACTCGACGCCAAACAAGGAACACAAACAAAAAGATAGCAGTTTCTCGCTCGTTCTCCAAGTCACATACGACGAACAATGATAAGAGTACGACTGGGTCATCGGATCAGTACTGAACTGATTGATCCGACTGTCGCTGGTGACGTCTACTCACAAGTAATCGTAGCATACATCGTGCCGCCATCACGAACCACGAGTGATACGAGTGGGGCCCTGTTCCAACCTGCCCTGAAAGCGAGGAAGTACTTGAACAACGTCAGGCCAACAAGTACACAATGGACGATGAACACTAATATGCTAAGCGAGCCCGCTGATTATATGCACTCGCAACAAAGAGTGGAGCTAGGACACACCTCTGATACCTGCCATTCTCGGTCATTCGTGATAGAACGCACGTTTGGTAAAAGGCCGGGTCTTTCTGCAACCATAGCATTCTCATCGTCCCCGCAAATTCCATCAAGATCAAAATCGACAGTAGAAAAGCTATCCTTCTGGATCGATTAAATAGAGCAAGTACTGTGGGCTTTGTCTAGCCGAACTGCATCTTACAAAGGAGAAGTCACATTGGACTCACTGCGAGAGGCCAAAATAAGTTCCAGCAAACTTGCAAGACTCTGTGCGAAACCTGGGACATAGGTATGCCATATGTTGCAGAGCATGGAGGGGTTGCTGCCATCCGCCAATTGTCCGACCAACCAGTTGTGCATTCTAGGGTGAAATCGGTGAGTCTCGACGAGATGTGTATGGGATACGTTGCAATGCACTCACACACATGCGAGTATCACAACATAGCGAAGAAAGAAGTAGACCCACTTCAGGGAGTTCTTATTCCGCATGCTGTAGGCGTCAAAGAGACGGTGTCAGAAAGCTGACCTGAACGACGACCAGACTCGATGCGTACGTCCAAATATATTGAACATCCTTATCAAATGTTAGAAAGCAGTGCCAAACCAAAAAAGTGAGACATGCGACTGAAGGTGGAATCAGCACCATGCAAAACACTACGTCTCCAGATCATACCGCTGTGGTAGCGCACGTCGCGAACAGCGGCTGCATATGCAGGAGCTATCGCATTGTTGATATCACCTGAAGACATCTTGCAAAAGCAGAATCGTGGTCGCGAGGGACTGTCTGATATGTGACAGTCTGGGGTAAGGACAGTGTGAGGTTCAACCGTTCAACGAGCAAGTCCATCGTTTTTAAGTTTAGGTGCACTGCCACCCTATTACTGTAAAGAACGTTTCAACGTTCAACTTCGAAAAACAGTTTGAGTCTCCTATACCGCTATGAGTGACCAGTCTGCAACTGCTAACGCGACGGCGCAAGCGGCCTCAAGGTGTGTGGCTACATTTTACGTGGTGACTTCCACATGAATCACACGCACTCAGGGGAGCTCTCATCAAGTTGTTGCTCTTCGCGGTCACGCTTGCAGTTCTACCGATTTCCTCTTACTTTATTTCGCTCAGGTACATGTGGGGAGGTGCGAAGCTACTGCCAATCATGCTTGAATACCACTTACTGTATGTCTCACAGGTAACCATAATTATGCTGCCATAACTGCCGTCTGTGCCGCAAACCTGGTGCTTGTAGCTTACATCGTTACCTCCATCTTGGAAGACAGAAAGTCCTTGGAAGAAACCGAAGGGAAGAAACTAGCAGAAGCAAAGAAACATCGTTGATCGTCCACTTGTCTCATCTTATTGTCTCGTCTTGAGTAAACTAGGGCCGACACAATCCATGCGTGATTCTGGATCTATAACGTGGGTCTACATGTCGAAGGAAGCAGCTCGTTCTTAGTCTGGTGCTCGTTCTCACCAGCTAGCGCAACGATGCGTGAGTGCTTATCCTTCCGTCTGACAACGTGTTAGCATGTTTTGAGGGCATTGGTACGAGATACTTCACGTCCGTCGGTCGACTACTATGTGGGACTATCCTTGCCAGAATTCCGGCAAACATGGAAAGTCAAGCTCGCCCACACCGACTAAGAAGAATGTAAGAAAGTGCGTCCTTCCCCTGTACCATGATATTCGTGGTGTTGTTGCTCAAAGTGGGCAGTATCATTATGCTGCATACAGTTCGGTTACACGCAAGCTTCAAGGGGAATACCTCGATGAACCTATGATTCATCATCTGAAACCTATATGACCCCATCGCTGCTTAGTTGAAATATCCGATACCTACTTATGTGGTGAAATGCGCGACTCTCCGGGGTGTTCGAGACGACTACCGTGACGTTTACTGCTCCAGAACCCGAGAAATATCCGATTATTACCCGACACACCTCCGCATTCATGACGCGTTCGCCAGGAACGCCAGCTTTCAGAGGCAGAATAGTACATCGACAGAATCTTGGAAAGCCTGCAGTTGCATTTCACGCGCTCCCCCTCAGGAAGGCTCCCAAATGCACTACTGTACTGTTTTGCCAGTAGCAACTAAGGACTCGTTGGCTTGTGTCGCATGAACCAAATTTGATATCCTGTATTTTCCTCCAGTAACATCAATATCGCAGCCTAGCAAGAGACTATTGTCAATACTCATAGATACTGCCAACTTTGAAACGAAGGATGTTCCCCCCATCTCGACCACTCGGTCGCGAACGTGGCACAGATGGTGACAGTGCCATTCGGCAAACCGATACCGATGCAGCTCTTGCAAGACTCTCCGCGGTGAAGAAGGGCTATATCGAGGATCCGTTTATTACGCGTCTCCTTCCTCGTGCCCAGTTCCAGCCAGTCCGTCCTCCCTTGATCAACATCGGAACTTACGTTCGTTCCAAGTCCATCGATGCGCTCGTTGATCAATGGCTGGGGCTCTGTGAACAACAGAACACGGTGTGCCAGATCGTGAGCCTTGGAGCTGGGAGCGATACAAGATTCTGGCGTATCGGCGTGCGTGCCTCGTCCTTGATCTTACTTTGGGTTATGATGGTAACTTTCAGTAGACCGGGCCTCGCTCCCATGTTTTGAAATCATACTTCGAACTTGACTTCCCGGATGTCACCACCAAGAAGGCGATGGCTATCCGTAAAAGCAAAGAGCTCAGTGCAGTTCTAGGTTCACCCGAGGATGTTACTATCGGTGAGTTCCTGCGGCATGATGGATCCGGGAGGTCATCTCAAACTTCCAAGCGTCGGGTGGAACTGCACTGCACTCGAGCAAGTATCATTTACTTCCATGTGATCTGCGACACCCGCCATCCACTTCCCTGGCACCGCTGCTCGATGGGCTACTGTCGCCATCACTCCCCACCCTCTTGCTTTTCGAGTGCGTGTTGGTTTACATGTCACCCGAGTCGGCTTCTGCCCTTGTCGACTGGTTCGTGAATCATTTCGCCTCCACCCACGACGGGAGTATTCTTGGAGCCGTTATATACGAGATGTTTGGCCTCCAAGACGCCTTTGGTCAAGTCATGTTGAATAATTTGCGGGTATTTCTACCTCATTCCCCACTCGGTGCTTTCACTTCAGTTGTAATATTTAGTCAAGGAATGTGTCCTTGCCGGGTGCGGCGCCGTACCCCACGGTTGACTCACTCCGCGAACGTCTCACTCAACACGGGTTCACGTTCTCTTATGCTCTGACGTTGAGCGAAGTACGCGAGAAATACATCGATCGCTCTGAGCTCGAGCGGTGAGTTCTTTGCTATGTCGCTCTGAGCATGCGTTCCTGGGCCTTCGTCTGATATCTCTGGCATACAGGATATCCCACCTCGAATTGCTTGATGAAGTCGAGGAACTGAATCTAGTGCTTCAGCACTATGCCATCACTTGGGGTGCGAAGACATTCATGCCCATAGTGAAGTCAGGTCCTTGGGAACAGTGGGGATTAAAAATGCCATCACGAACTCCACTTGATGATTGAGGTCACAACAGGCAGATATGTGGGCTGGCATTTAGGAAACTAGCGGAATCTTACTATGCCGTGTCCGTCCAAGGATTAACACAACCCATCCAGTGTGGTCGGAATAATGCTATTGGGCGTCACTAAGTAATGGATAACATGGGATAATAGTACAGGATGATGAATGATGTAACTAAGAAAATCTACAGATGGAGTACCATGGAGTATATATATCATCGTGAGGTAGCGCTATGGTTAAAAGGTACCCCAATGCACGGGAACAAAAATGCAAGCTTAGAAATCCTCATCTAATGAGCTGTTTACCGCGATGGTCAGCTCGAAGGGATAAAGACATTAATCAAGATGACTCACAAAGCCTTGGTAGCAGCCGTTTCGCTTGTTTGATTGTTATGGTTTACATTCGCTTTCGAGTAGTCGGATACCCGCTTCTCGAAGAAGTTGGTCTTGCCTTGGAGCGAAATCATATCCATAAAATCGAATGGGTTGGTCACGTTATAGACCTTCTCATTCCCCAATGAAACCAACAGACGATCGGCGACAAATTCGATGTACTGGCACATGAGCTTGGCATTCATTCCGATCAGAGCAACAGGCAGTGCATCTAAGAACCAAGGTCAGCGCCCGACATATTACAATTGTCAGATACCTTACCGGTCAGGAACTCCTGTTCAATCTTGACGGCCTCCGTAATGATGTGCCGGACAACATCTGGATGAGGACGCCGCTTGAGGTGGCTGAAGAGCAAGCACGCGAAATCGGTATGCATTCCCTCATCACGGCTGATTAGCTCATTGGAGAAGGTGAGACCAGGCATTAAGCCACGCTTCTTCAACCAGAATATAGAAGCGAAGGAACCCGAGAAGAAAATCCCCTCGACGGCGGCAAAAGCAACTAAGCGTTCGGCAAATGTTGAGCGTTGGTCCGTGATCCATTTGAGAGCCCATTCGGCTTTGCGCTTGATACAAGGTATTGTCTCAATGGCGTCAAAAAGATATTCACGTTGCGCGGGATCCTTGATGTAGGTATCAATCAGAAGGGAGTATGTTTCCGAATGAATGTTCTCCATCATGATTTGGAAACCATAGAAACAGCGAGCCTCGGCGACTTGGACCTCGTTTGAGAACCGCTCAACGAGGTTCTCGTTGACGATGCCATCTGAGGCGGCGAAAAACGCCAGTACGTGAGATACAAAATGGCGCTCATTGTCGTTTAGACGGGTGTTCCAGTCGTGGAGATCCTTTGAGAGGTCCATCTCCTCGGCGGTCCAGAAAGATGCTTCCGCTTTCTTGTACATTTGCCATATCTTAAGGCATGTCAATTTAGCTTCGAGGGGATGAGGCAAAATACTGACCTCGTGATATTGTATAGGGAAGAGAACGAATCGACGTTTGGACTCTTTCAAGAGTGGTTCTTCACCTGCACAAAGCGTTGAATGAGAAGTAGATGGAACAAGAGAGGAACACTCACCCTCCGGAAGATCCACCTCGCCAACGAACTTTGTACGAAGAGCAAGGAACTCGTCTTCCTCTGAGTCGGACTCCTCAGTCAAGGTATCGGGAGAGACTGAGCGCTTCTTGTCATCAATCAAACATTCCTTCGGGGAGGGCGGCTTGGAAGGGGAGTCTAACGAGAAGGCAGCGATCGCTTCTGCAGCCTGGAAAAGAGGTGAGAGGTGACGCGAAAAAGTTGGAGATATCCCACCTTCTTGCTAGGAGTAGGGAGGGGAGATGGTACACGAGGAGGAGCGAGGATGGCAGCCATGAGGAAGTGAAGGCAGAGAATATACAAATAATGAGAACTGTATTGGTGAACACCAAAGTTCTGGATGTACGCTGGTTTTTATGCGTCGTCGGATGCGTTGCGCGTATTTGGCCGGTTCAACATTACGCGACGCGTTATTGTGACATGTTGTGCACCTCCACTCCGCATGGCTTTGGGAATCAGCTCCAACAATAGAAACAAAGCACATGCTCGTCCGACGTAGCCTTCAAGCCGTCCACAGATAACACAGTGCTGAAATAACTAGGTGTGTGGACGTCGGCGCCCTGGGCAGATTGGTCATTCGCAGGGGGTCGCGAGT